>JAULBM010073694.1:0-10013 GCA_032357055.1 Geukensia granosissima | reverse complement strand
GGGGGTTGCTCATTTATGTACAACACAAATAATAGAGGTCTAAGTATGGAGCCTTGTAGGACACCGAATTTGACAGATTTCTTATCTTAACATATATAACCAATTTGTACTTCTTGTGTTCTATCACTCATGTATGGTTTAAAGCAACAAACAGCAGTTTTACTAAAGCCATAAAAGAGATAAGTCCCATATTTGGCCCAAATTTTAGATTTTGTGACACAATAATTAGTTGATGTGAAAATGAAGTTTAATAATCGTCTTTTAATAATTCATTAATTTTTTAAATACTTTTCGTCATTTCGACAAAACGAGGATATATTTGTCTGTTTTAACAAGAAAATAGCATTTTCTTTAAAAATACTCAATTTCTGGAGGTGAAGTGTTTTGTTCAAAATAGATATGATCGCACCACAACATCAAAAAGATATTTTAACCAAACATTTGTACTTGATAGATCTTCAATTGTGCAAAGTTTGGTTGTGATGTTTTTGTGAAATATATTTTAAATTCGACAAAATAGTATCAATTACTGCATTAAATTAATTAATTTTTTAGTATTTTAACATTTAAAGCATTTTCTATGTGCCATGTGACCATTGTAGAACTAATTAACAAAAAATTCAGTGGATTTTCTTTTTATAGACATTAATCAATACAAAAAATATAAAATAATAGATATTAGCATCTAAATTCTTGGTCCAAAAATGGGCCTTAACAACCCTCGTCCTTTCAAGTTTTTGACATAAAATATATAAAAAGCTTTCTTAAAATCTAACAATACAGCCATATTTATATTACCATCATTCATATTTTGCAACCACTTGTCCCATATATTCCACGGAACTAGAAATTAAAGAAGACCACGGACTCAACAAAATCTGCTTCATACCTAGATTTATTTTTCGAAATCGACCAAAGGTGAAAACTTTGTTTCTAAGATTTACGACACACGGGATGACTTTGGGATTTATGTTTTGCAGTTGATCCGATACTCTCGTGCCTGTTCCAAGTATCAGGATCTGGAGAGAGCATTGCTGTTGTCGAATAAATTACTTTAACAAGGATACATCCAACCAAGGTTGAGTCGTCCCTCCTAAAATTTTATGATCGCCATTATTTGGTCCATATGGTATCTCAACTAGTTATGGACCTGTTACCGGTAATACAAAAATAAGTCTTTTCGGATTGACGTTAAACCGGATTAGATTTGAAGGATTTCACGACGGGTGTTGCAAGACAGGGGATGCTTACACTTCATTCCACCTAACCTGATCATACTCCTGTTTGGTAAGGAGTTCGTGGATTCCAAGATTTGTTCCTTTCATTTTATCTTTTAGTTTGTTTTATATTTGTCTTGTCTCTTTTGACTATGCACTTTTGATATCTCACGTGGGTATTATACATTGGACTTTAATGAATATGGAGAATTTTTGTATGCAATATGTACATTTCAAGGACCAAAACATAGAAGTCCAACTTAGCAAAGTTAGCACTCAAACCCAAACTTATCGAAATGGGGAGCCAATTCGTCGGCATGGACAACTACTACGTGCAATACTTACGATCAATTTTAGTTTGGGGCCTCATTCAGTTGTCTTATAGTATAAATTTGATAAAGTTTTACTGGTCTTGGTGTTTGTCCCAAAATGTGTCTAATAATGTTAAATCCAGAAACGTATTTACTTTTTACACAAGGAATAAACAAACAATAAAAGATTTTTTATATGAAAAATGTTACTCATACATGTAATTAAAAAAAGGTGATACAAATATATATACAAAAACAGGATATCAGCAGCGCTAAAAAAGACACACGCACGCACGCAAACACCCAAAGCCGGTCTTTGTACAGGCACATGCATATCTATACAATTATTCGTTATGGTTAGTAAGACAAAAAATTCGTATTTCTAACAAGGTCAAGAAAAGACAAGACGATAAATTATAATTAATAATCGGGTAAACATTACAAGAATCATAAGCTAAACAAAGCTTTTCAACCGCACATCGAATATAATATGCCTAATAACTATTTAATTCAGTATGACGGCTTCACATATCAACAAGAGGCAGCCAAAAGCTCCAAAAGAGAGCTTTCAACAATGCCTTAACAGAGTTGGTCTATCAATCGAAGAGTATCCATTGACAACTAGTTCCGACTTTGGACAGGCGCATGCAACATGTTGTAGAGAGTAAACTCGTTTTGTTGGATCTCACCTCCCCTATGGTGAAAATAAAGCGAAAATAGCACTTAACTATTCAATGAAAACTGAATCTCTGTGATACCACATTTTGCTGCTATCTTAAATAAAAAATCCTTAAAATATATGATTATACATGGGTTTAATGTCTTTTCCCGTGGAAATAAATGACGTTTATAGGTCATGTACATGTAGTAAGATATATTACAAGGGATATGAGAGACTTTAACTGGGAATAAGTTTAGATTTATGCCATAGGAAAGGACAAAATTTTAAGGGAATTTTTATTTCACTTGTCCGTGTTGGAAACGGTCCGATCAATAAATGGAAATGATTTCGTTAATGATAAAATTTGTCTAGGCAATTTGTTAAACAGGCTTACATTGAGGAAATTGCTAAATATAACCACTAATTGCATTACTAAATGTATGTTCTTGCAACGGTTCGCATCAACTGAAGACATGAAAAACGCTTTTTTCATATACACTACAAAAGATTTATCAAATAAAGAACGATAAAATACGGTAGCAGTATAGCTGACTTGCTATTTTGAGCATTATTCGAACCTTCACTAAGAGAACGGCTAGGTTGTAAATCTGTCTTTAGTGGTGTTTGGCTTCCCATTTGTAAACGTCTATCTCCATACACACCGCTTTTTGCATAGATTTGACTGTCTCTAGGGTATCCTCTACCAGCCACTTTGGAATTCCTAGAAAATTTGTGGCTAGTAGCAGAAAAAAGTTCATCGTTTGAATCCAACGATTGTTGGTTAGGTGTGAGTAATTCACTAACAACCATGGAGGTCAAAGGAGTAACAAAATTATATTTCAAAGACAAAGCCAATGTTTCATTCTTTAACAACAATTTCCTTTCTGTGTCATCTGTGATAACGGTTTCCTTTAAAAGATCATTAATCTTCATGTAAGCCCATAGTTTTTCCAAAACGAGAGTTTCGCTCGAATCATCATTATTCTGCAATGCTGTCGGTCTCGTTTCGGCATTTATGCTTTCATTTGCACCTCGGCCAGTAACACTTGCTCTCCACTCTGAAGGAGAGTGTTCTGCAACTTTACCAGCAATTATTATTTCGGACCCCTTGAAATATTGCGGAAAACTTGTTTGAGTAAGTGATGTCAATTGTACTGCGTTGTCATGGTAAATTATTTTTACATCCAGTAAGGTGGGGTCCTGTAATTCGTTGTAAAAGTTTTCCAACTGCTTCGAGGCGTCATTTTCTTCATAAATACGTTTGGCAAAGCCTCCATTTTCCCAAGAAATTGCTTTTAAGAATGGCATATCCACATCAAATCCAAACCCTAAAGAAAACAAAGAAAATCTATGGTTATTCGCTCTAGTCACACTCTGACGAATAGTTTTGGTATTTGTCGTTCCAACAGTCGGGCGTCCATCTGTAAGAAAAACTATAATATTTCCCCGAGGTCCACCTAAACCTTGGGTAGCATTTAATGATAATATGGACCTCAATAAAGCACTGTTAATATTTGTTCCACCTCTAGCATGAAGTTTATCTCTTACGAATGTTTTCGCCTCCCTTATATTGTGTGCTGCTGCAGGCATTGGTTCTGAGAACCAAACTTTAATATCGTTATCGAAAATTAATATATTAAAGAAATCATCCACATGCAGCTGGTCAAGAATTACCAACATTGCATTTCTGGTTTGGTCCATTTTGAGTCCAGACATCGACCCACTTATATCAATAACAAATACAATATTCTTGTTTAGAACAGTTAATCCCCGAGGAGCCAAGTAATGGACGAAGTAGTCTTTTTCTTGCAGGATAATCCCTCCGATTGTATCACGTTCGACGTCATAGGACAAAACAATTTCTCCACTAATGCCTTTATTTTGGTCTTGTGCCGCTTGATATTGAACAGAAGGTTTAAAATAAAGTTCTCGTGTGTGGTCCGACGCCTTAACTAATGTTGAATCAGTTGAACTCGATTCTGTGATATTAGTGCCAGGTAAAGTGTATTGAAACTCTCTTATGCCTTCCTGTTCATAAATTTTAGCTTTAAACACAAGATCTGATACGATCTGATTTGGCTGAAAACTTATTCTCTGTTTATATATTCCAAGTCTTCTTTGCAGAAGTTCATGGTACTGAAGCTTGAAAACTGCTTTGGACTTCGCTGCAGTGTTAACAGTTACAGTGAATAATTTCATTTCCCGGTTAGGGATATCCTCACGATCTATTTTTGCAGCGGAAACTCCCTGCTGTTTTGACTTTTCATAAATCTTGTTTGCCTCTGCCTTTTCTTTGACTATTCCATGGATTATTTTATCAGCTATTTTCATTGAAAAATTAGAAATGAAAGCAGTTTCTGGTAACTGGAAGGTAAATGTTATTTCCTGACTAATATTTTCATAATTTTTCACTTGTGTAGTTACAAAAACATGTGCTAATCGAGCAACAACTGTGCTTTTTACGTGCATGGATGTAATTTTTACCCGCGGTATAATAGTTTCATCTTTTGCGGTACAATAACAAGCAGTTAACAGACTAATCAGTATAGTCCTCCAAATCAAACAATGGTTAGTAGAGGTCATTGTAACTGACAACAGATTCTGAAAAAATCAAGTCAATATATTTGTTTCATTTGCTATAAGAAAAAAATTAAAAATTAAAGCAAAACTACACTTGTTTTATCTATTCCCAATTTGAATATTTTATTATCATTACTTATGTATATGGTTAAAAATATCAAGTTAGTGGTTTCGCCCCATAACAGTCAGTTTCGGGGAGTACAACTCGAATACCAAGTCAATAGTTATTTACTTATTTGGCCGGTAGTTGTTTCATTGGAATATCATCACATTTTATTTACGTTGACTTTTACAGCTTGCCGTTGGGTGTGGACATATTTCCATTATTAAAGACCTACATGTAGGGGTAACTTGTAGAAGTTTGTGATTTGCACGTATTGGATGGCTGTCACATAGACAATCTTTTTTCTTTTTGTGTTTTACTATACCGAGTAGCAACACATATATTACATGACCGATCGCCATCATCATTTGGTTGACCGGTACGATATATTCATTTAACAAATGACAATGGTAATCTTTCCAGTGTCATGACTACAAATCCGTTTTTATATAGGTTGTGCCTAACATCGATTTTGACTTTACAACAGCTTTGTCTATTGAGTAACACGACGGGTAAAACTAGTGGAGCAGAAGATGCTTACCCTCTGGATCACCTGGCTTCACCCTGGTTTTGTAGGGTTTGTGTTACTCTAGCTTTAGTTTTCTGTGTAGTGTTGTTTCTTTCGTTTCATTTTGATGACCATGGTCTTGTTTGTCTTCTGACTTAACGATATCGATCTGTCTGCCCCTTTGGTATCTTCGAATTCCTTTTTATATGATATGACATGAATTAAAAACTCATTTATACACAGTTATATCTTTTCTGTAATTGTTAAGTATCGATTCGCATGCGCCGATTATCAACGCCACGTGCAATTTATCGGACTTTTTATTTGGCGACGTCTCTGTTCAGCTGGTGTATTTGACCATATTTTAACTAGTAAGGCAATACTTGTCCTTTTAAGAATTAGAGAAACAAAATATTGAATTGGGAAAATCAACATTGATGATCTTATTTTACAATCTCGATAGTTATCGCTAAGGCTCGAAATTGAATGTTTTACTATCTCGATTGTAACAAAAATACGATTATCAATGGCTAACAATGTAAGATAATTCAACAAAACATTATAATTCTAGAAAAGCAAAAAAGAGATGCATGTACTAATCTAAAATCGAATTATCATATTCGGCGTTCCATTCCAATTACAAAGAATACTGTTGACTGATTTATTAATTATAGAAAAAGACAAACTCTGTGTTAATCCATAGGGGCTTGTGTACATTGAGTATACAAGATCGGCAGATACACCCTCTCTCTCCCCTTTCACAGGTGAAAGGGGAGAGAGAGGGTTAATCTTTGTCCGTAACTGAAGACTCGGGGCAACCTATCGATGTTTAGTATTCAATTATATCGCATATCGAACAGGTGGTCGGAAAGGGTATACATACAGAACCCTCTATGTTAACAAAAGGTTATCAGATCCATATAGTTCCCACTCGCATAAAATATTAGCAAAATAATTTTATAAAAAGCGAAAGTAGTCACTTTTAATTAAGACTAAGATTTATGCCAATGATTATATATGAGTACTTAAAACATGGTATATTAGTATTATGTATCTGTTACACACCTACAAATCAACTATGTTCAGCAAGAAGAATCGGGATTCCCCTGCCAATCTAACGATACCTTCATATTTTAAGGGCAGAGAACCCTGTTGTAAAACATTAATTCCGCAGAAATTAAAGACAAATAACATTTACATTGTGTCATAACAAGTAATTTATTTTTTCAACTCTTCAGTTGATTTATAAACTAAAAATCATTATATACAGCAATAGGAGATGTGGTAAAGCCGATTATTTTTAATATTTACTATGTTTACATTGTGAAATTAAGATCGTCCTATTTTATGACCGTTTAAAAATGTCCATCACTGAACTTCCAATATTTACAGTCGATGCCTTTACAGATGCACCATTTCAGGGGAATCCCGCTGCAGTCTGTCTTGTTGAAAATGATAAGGTATCATTTGGTTAATTAAATAGGTATCATTGTAAGTATGTTGCACGTTGTATACATATATTTTTACTATAGGTCACCCCAGTCGACGTCAATTATTGTGTGACATGTGCTGTCTTCGTGTTATCTTACTTCATGTGTGGGATAGATATGAATATTTCTTGAAATACGATGCAGTTATGAAAGTATGCGCACCTAAGAATTTACCGATCTTTCCACGCTTCATGTTATAATAAAAAATAACAATTATTGGACACCATTGCACTTTCAAAAATGTAAAAATCAAAATTTTGAAATGTTTTGAAATATAAGTAAGAAACGACCTACCCCATGTTACATCGCCACGGAAAATCGGAAGTCGGCGCAGCTGCAATGAACCGGTGTTATATTGCCAATCATCTTCCATGTCAATTTCCCCCCGGGGGAAATGCTAGATTAATTCAATTTTCCCTAAGGAATTTGGGATTAGAGCCATTTTCCCCGGAAAAATGCAACAGTATATACATATTGTCGGTATTCTGCCATGCCCAGATTTCACCCTTAAATTAATTGAATGTAAAGAAAAATAACTTTACTTTTTTTATCGGCATATTGTACAGATGAATGCTGTAATGGATGCTAGATTACATGTACAAAGGGTGCCAATGGACGATGATCCAGAAAATTCTTATGGTCGCTAGAATGCAAAGGACATCAAGGGACGATGCTCAAGTAAAAGGCTAGGTTTAATCGTCACTAGATTGCAATTTTTTTCACAGTGGAGGTGAAAATATGTGGAGGTGGTCATTTTTCATGTTTTTCGGAGGATATGAAATTTTTTGTCATAAAACGTTTTCCTTAAATGTAATTTCATGTTTTGGCAGTAGGCTTTAATTTGGAAAATAACCAATGTTAAAGTCATTTTGTTCAAATATATGATAAACTGTATGCCAAATTTAAGCCCTACGGATAATATTGGTTTCACGTGTTGATAAACTAAACCATGCATTTTCTCTATACTATTATCATCACGTCTATGATATTGTCGATGACGTCGGGGGAAAACTCTCTCATTTATCAATAAAGGGGAAAACTAGATTGATTCAGTTGTCCCCTCTGCCTTAAACAATAGTAAAAAAATCGAAATAGTCGTTTAATCTTACCATTATGCAAGTTCTGCTGTTTATTTTTTGACATCAAAATGTTAGCGTTAAGAAAAAGTTCACAGTACACCGAATAACACATTTTATGGAGTATTGCGTTTACATTGTTTGATTCTGATCCTCGCCTCTCTTATTCACTAATGTATATATATGGTTGTATCTGAACTTCCTGATGGAAATTTTTCAGAATTTTCAGGTCAAGAACAAGTTAAAAATAACCAAAAAAAATCTATTAAATTGGCGGTTGGGAAAATTTTGTGGAGTTTTTCTGCCATTGAATGCCAAAATGGGATTGGTTAATTAGAGACTGTACCTCTAGCCACCACACAGTACGATCTATTGCGAAGACTTGGCATTTCTTCGAACATGGAACGCGGCGTTTACTTCTTTGTCCGAGATGTTGATTGAGAATTTATATATAAAGCCCAAGCTTAAGAAGCCCTTTGCAAAATTAGAAGGGATTCTCGAAAATTTTGTTTCCATACCCCTGTTTCCCTCGAGTGGTCAATATTCTACACCATTTAAATTCCATCCAACCAAATGACAGATTTTGCAGGGGTCTACCTGCTGGCATATATACCGAACGACCTATATCTATTCTTATGACGGCGGCCTCCATTTTTATACAAAAAATTCATCTGTTATCTGTCATAAAACCAGAAAAATTAAAAAAAAATTATCATGTCTTGTTACCGGAGACCATTGGTTAGTACCATTAAAATGAAGAAATTTACTAAGTCGAAAAGTTAACATTCACCATGTGGGGAAATTTTTTATTCAAAGTTAAAATGAATTTTCAGCTACAGTTTCAGCTGCGGCAAAAATTAGAATTCCAACGATATATAATATGGTATATTTCACTGTAAAACTTTTGATATAGTTTCACTTCTGTTGTGGCAAAATTAGTTTGGTGTAATATAATGCTGCTAATGAGGGGTTCCTTATATAACTTTTAAAAAATTCACAATATTTATTTAACATTTTTTCTCACCCACTTTCCCAGTTACAATCAAATCTTGATACGGTAAATATTAGCAAAATTGAGATATTTTATGAAAAAAACAAGATTATTGATGATTTTTTTCAGACAAGATAATCGACTATCTGTTTTAAAGTAATTGCTTGATATAGGTTAGTTGTTTGAACTCCCTTAATTTTTTACTTTTAACCTTATCTTGGTTATCACTGAACAATCAGATGAAAGGCGAAAGTGAAAATATTAAATAAAAAAAAACTAAACGACAAAAAAAAAAAAAAAAAAAAAATCTTCTTTACGTTGATTTTTTCCTGCAAATAGAATTTCCATTGCACTCTAATTTAAGGACCAGATCTTCTGTTGAAAACCATCCATTAATTCAGATTTGATGTATTACATTATAATTTGACAGTTGTGAAATAATAATTTGTTCGAAAATAATTAATCCTTTATTTCATTATTAAGCTGTTGTCAGAACACAAGATGCAACAGATAGCTTCTGAGATGAATTTGTCGGAGACCGTTTACATAATCGACACAAAACAGACCGGTTTCTCCTCAGGTTTGATATTCAATGTTCTATAAAACTAATTTGAATACATGTATAATATTTAACACTGATTTATTGATTGATTGATTGAATGGATATTGCTTAACGCCCAGCGGCAAATATTGTATGCATATTCAGGACGAGGGCATATTATTGAATCATGATAAATAAGGCCTTTGTACTAATCCGACAAGCTGAGCCAGATTCTTAACGTGCTAGCTTACGAAAGAAAAAGTTCACAGGAAGACATGCCACTTTACCTAGACACATTATTCTGACTCTGGGCCGAACAGTCTTTGTAATTTCCCCTAAATGTTGTGTTCTTAAGAGAGAAGCCTTTGTTTGACCCGACCTGGAATAAAACCGTGACCTGCCGCACTCGAGAAGAGAACGCTAATTATTACATCACAGAGGCGGAATTTAACAATGAGAAGTATATGTTATCGGGATTTTGACAGCTAGATATCGTAAAATATCATCCCGTGAGCCAGAATATGAATCTTTGCGG
>JAULBM010073683.1:0-10013 GCA_032357055.1 Geukensia granosissima | reverse complement strand
GCAGGTGCGGCTGGAATGTTGCTAGACATGAACGGAAAGTTTACAATCGGAAAATCAAAGTCATCTCTCTTGTCGTTGAAAGTAAGATCTTAGATTTTCCATTACTCAGTATTGCACCATACATACCCATTGAATATAAATATGTCGGGAATCCATAAATGTGTTGCAGGAACGATAAGCGTATCGAGTTCATCAAAATCCTGTGTTGACCATACTAAATCTTCATCAATCCACGACTGAAAAGTAAACTTTATTCCATGTCACCCTGTTATTAAACGTTGAGTTATTATAATTAAAATATATTACTTACACATAGATCTATTCAAAATAAGTACATTTGCTTTTGTTTTAAGGATGTTCGATGCTAACGTTCACCCATTTTGGTAAAATTTTTCAAACTTATCTAGTTTTATCCATTTCATAGCATTGGCATTTTTTGCTCAGTGATCCAACATTTATTTTCACTTTTCTATTAGAAGGAATTCGAAGATACCAAAGGGGCAGACAGAAATCATTAAGTCGGAAAACAGACAAGACCTAAACACACTTAAAATGACATTTGAAAGGTTTTTTTGAAATTCTTGTTATTTCTTCTTGGTTTTAATATAAAAAAAAACCCAATAAGGCAAAACCTTTCGAAAATCAAACGAGACCCAAATCCTGCCAATTTTTCAAATGCTTGTACCTCAAAAACCAGCACACTTACCCATCAATTTCTGTGCTTGTTTTTTTCAAATGTGAAAGATATTAAAAGCAATCATAAGCTTTTGAAAACGTTTTTATTTTTAATATCAGCAGCGAACATTCTTAAACAACATCGCTCCTTAGAGCTCCGGGATATCAATGATACAAACAAATGAATTCTTACCTCTGTTATCCAAATCGATGTCGTCAAGATTTGCATTTTTTCATCCTATAAATAAAGAACAACATAATTGACAGATTTCTTTTTCCTGTGTTTTGTACAGTCCTGATGTTAAGCGAAAGTTTGCACAGGTTTTAGATGATTAAGTAAGGGTTTGTATTAATTTCTATTTGATTCAGCAGAATTTAGCAGGAGATTTTAGGTAAGTTTATAGAAATTAACAAAGGCTTTATGAGTTGGTGTAAGTTTTGGATGTTGTAGCTTGATTTTACGTAATTTGTTTATGTTTTAGCAAAAATGGTTTGACTTTACAAGATGAACTAAACTTTTGTTTGTTTCAAGAAATGTTTTATCATTTGGTGTAGGATTTTGAGACATAAATGTATCCAATACTCTCTAATTTCTGTTTAGTTTCAATTTTCTTACTTTTACGATTTATGACAAGATACATCCATATCCTTCCCTGTTTGATGACAATCTTACCAAATCTAGAATCTGGTTTAAAGCCACACCAAAGTTAACCACAACAGGATTATTGGCATTCTTAGCAGGTCTTGATGAAGGATTGTAGTCTGTAAACAACTTCCTAAACAGTCTCTTCTCTGTTCCATCTACAAAGGATCATTTTTAAATGAACATGCAAACATGAAAAAAATCCGGTTTAAGACAAAAGACAAAAACTAGTTTTCATTGTTTGAACTAAGTTAGACAAAGACCATTTCAATAAGGTTTGGCTTGAGTATCCCTGTTAAAATTAAAGTCGAGTATTGGCTGCCACCTGGTTAACCCCACTCGTCGCAACTTCGGTCGAGTCCGTACCCTCTTCATACCTCGTCTGTATTACGTTAGCTGCCATTGGAACTACTTTCGGAAATCTTCTATGTAGAGGTTTTTAATGTTGCTATTCTTCTATGTGGAGGTATTTTATGTTGCCATTTCTGGTAGTAAATTAAATTCGGATATACACTCATAGGTGACACGGTCAACTTCCGGCGAATTAATGTTGCGCGTAGACACATATTAATTCCGTAATACATCCGAGGGATTGAGGTAGAGTAGCGGAGTCACCCGAGGTTTGCCGATGGGTTACCCCAAATATTGCTTTTAATGGAGACCACCAAGAATAATTTTACTTAAGTTTGGTTAAAATTGGCTCAGCCTTTTTTATGTTTATCAATGTTCGCAATGTTAGATTACTGTCGGTTAACTGAACATATTTGTAAAAGGAACCACCGATGAAGGTTAACTAAATTTTGGTTCCGATTTGCTCAGTATCCTCAGTAAATTAAAAAAAGTTTTAATTCCCGTAGAGTCCGATTTAAAACTATTGTTAAGCAATGACAGCGGGCAAAACCGAACACAATGTTTGATGGACCATTCAATAAACGTTTGGTTTAAATTTGCTTAACAGTCTCAGTGGAGGTGACGGAAATATTTTTTGAAGGAGACCACCTTAGGATCATTCCATGAAAGTTTTATTCATATTCGCTCAGCAGTTTCAAAGGAGTTGACGAAAATATAATATTACAAGTTAGAAATAACTTCATAATGTATACAATTCCCAAAATAAATTACTTGCAAATTCTAAACAATTATGTCAGTAAACCAAACGGTGAACTTAAATGGAAGCATTGTTTAGAATCACAATAAAACTGCAGTGGAATAAAACATGAAAAATATTATAAAAGCATATCTTATAGGAAAGCTAACCAAGTAAACTGGAAATACGGAAGAATGTTTGGAGAAAATGGGGAAGTCTTATGGAAAGCGTTTCAATTTGTTTTACCGAAAAAAAAAACATCTTTTTTTACAAATGCGAGCACGTATAAGAGGTTGGGGAACATGTATTTAGGGCGCTGGAAATATACGCAATGTGCAAGAAAAATATAATGCTAGGCATCCACGAAAGAAATAAACTCGAAAATGTCCCCTGTAATACTGCTGGTACCATAGTAGAATTATATGGTCAAAATGGAATGATAGGAACATTTTAAAATATCAAAAAAAAAACTAAAATCAACAACTGCTAGTAAATTTGACACAATATAAACCAGGGTAAAATACTAAAAGCTTATCACGCAGGCTTATTGACAATGTTTACTTGTGGGTCATAAGGTAAATGCAAATGAAAAAAAAGTATACATGTATCTTATGTATAAAATGTTTTTTTAATACGTTGTTAAATAGTAAAGGTATATTTCTGAATAGGCTAAATAGAGCATCTGTACTTTAAAGCCTGAATGTTGCAGGCGAACTGATACTAAATTCTATTTGTTGTTGTTAAAAATGTAAATCTATGGTCGGCCATTGCGGCATTTGAGACGACGTTTAGGGAAACCAAACTAAAAATATAAACTTTTAAAAATGAAAACAAACAAGGAACAATCCACAAAAGTTTGGTTTAAATTGGCTCAGTAAAATTAAAGAAATATTAAAATTAACATACATTTTCTAGGTCAAGACCTCACTGAAATGCTATAAAAATTGACATTATTTTAAATGTTTGTAATTTCTTTTCAGGTAATCTGTTGCTTTAAAACAATCTAAGAAACCGATCTTTTGATATATTCGAATTTGTCTTTCAACACAATCGATTATAAAAACAATCAATAACAAATATTTTGGGGGTTAAAATTCCGTTGCTCAGGTTCATATTGAACACGTCTTTATATAACATATTTTTATGAAATGTTACTCTTTGAAATGTACATATATCATACAAATATTCACCATATTTATTAAATATTGGTAATTTTGTATTTTAAAACCACTGGGTCGATGCCTCTGCTGGTGGACCATGAGTCATCGAAGGTATTTACCAGCCCGGTGGTCAGACTTGTCTGACATGAAATTTATCACATAATATTGTACCGTATTTAATTTCTAAATTACTGAAAATATGTTACCGTTTCGAAATGCATTGCACCTAGCAGTTGTTCCTACCGTTTAATTTGGCTTCCTATTTCGATTTATTTGGATTTGACTACTTCTTTTGATAAGTTGGGATCTTGGAATTCCTATATTTTGTTTGTAATGCTTTTGATAAGTGGTGGCTCCTTGAAATGTTACGTATACACATTATTTTATTTGAGGCGATGTAGAGCTTTTCACAAGGAGTGGTATTCTACCGTTGAAGGCCTTGTGGTGACCTCTAGATTTGTAAATTTCTTATGTTTTTATCGTCGTAGGAGTGTAGTACTTCTGAAATTAACTTTAAAGGAAAGCTTTGCTTTGAAAAGTCAACGTCTCATAATGAGCATATAGAATACCAAAATTGACCATTCTCTCTAAAGCAGCATTGGTAAACTTTTGTTCCATAAGGTACCTTTTTTACATCATAATATCATAGTTTTGCAAGTTAAGCACAAATGGAAACAGCTTTCGTATTCATTTTATTAGAATAATTAAATAAATGTATACTGAATAAAAAAGAATGGATAAAAATTTAATTGAAGTTTAACTTACCACACTGAACATACAGCTGAATATTAAAAGTAAGTATCATAAAAACAAACAGACGATTTTCCTCCATTTTTCACAAGATAACGTCTGAAGATTTTATATTATACAGCTGCTTGATTGATAGAATCTGATCGCAGTGCTAAACAGGTACATCTTGATATTTTACAGATTTGTTTCACCTTGCTTCCATGGAAACAATGATAACATACATCAAAATTCATATGAATGTGTTAATTTTATATACAAGTCTGACCGTTGCATGGAGTTCAAATAATGTTTTTTAATTGTCAGTTAACACTATGGTCAATAGGAAAAGACGAAACCATTGGCATTGTTCTTTGATGATGGCAAAATGTTTTTCTGTGTATGTCAATTTAAAACAAAGTTACGTTCAAGAAAGATACTTTACGAAAAAAAAAACACCTGAAGCCAGAGAGAGGTCTGATATAAGGTTTTGATATTTAGCACAAAAATACAAATGACACGCAAGTGACAAAGAAACTTGGAATGATGAACTTAAGACAATTACGTTTTTTAACTAAAATCTACGTGATTTCAAAAAAATGACACGGTGCTATTTAGATATATACAAAATCAACAGAAAAGATTTGAATTAACACAAATCTTTTTAAAACTTAAAAAATGACCATTGTCAACGGTAAACTATTATTTGTGTGGCATTCAAAAACAAAAAGACCCTCCTTTTTCCAAAAAGCGAAATAATTAGTACGGAAGGAAAAACAATTCCTTTATCTTCAATATATCTAAAAATATTGTAATATTTTTGATCAATATAGGAAGTTAAGAAAATGACAGCGAATAACACCCTCCAACCATTTTTATCATTAAACGACACGTACCAGGATGCCTGTCCTTACGGAACACCCGGATTCACTGGGTCAAATAGTCACAAACATTTGTTTCTCTCAAAAACTAGAAATCGAATGATTTCATTGGCCAGTATCAAAATAAGTTTAGTCTCAGATTGATGTGTTTTAGTATTATAAGGAATTTTATGGTATCTAAGTGAATTCAGTCCTATTATTATAAGAGATTTCTTAGTATCTAAGTGAAATTTAGTCCTGGTATTGTAAGAAATTTCGTGGCATCTTCGGGAATTTAGTCCTCGTATCATAAGGGATCATCACGAACAGCCCCCCCCCCCTCCTCGAAAATCAAATTGGTCAATGCCTTAACATAGAATGATAAGCATATGCATTTGGTTAAGTATTGTTTACTGGGTCGTTACGTTGACTTAATTTTAAACATAGTAGAGTAGTGTTTCATTTGTATATTTACAAGTAAGAACTAGTTTCTGTTGTGTTTTACTAAAGAGTAGGTCATGCAACTCAGTGACTTCAATGTTATATATTATCGAAAATTACTGCAACAAAGTGAAGGTAATTTATATTTGTTTATCTCTATTTTAATTCCTTTTCTTTCTTACAAACTGACAATTTTCTGAATAATGATTCTATTATTATTATGAATTGTTAATATAACTGTTGTTTTACAAAATTAACACCTGCATACATCTGCATATTTCAATTATTGTTTTAAAAAAGAAAGTCAAACTTGGGAACAAAGCTTTTGGTATTATTTTCAAATTATTTTTGTTAGATAAATCTTCTGAAAACATGCAAAGTTACTAAAATAACTTCTATTATTTTCGGTTTCAATATTGCGTATAAAATTTAAAAAACAAAATGATATGTTATAGCATGTAAGGAAAATACTAAAATTTCGTGAACATTGCATTCGCGCGTAATGCAAAGTTAGATATCGAAAACAGAATTAAAAATAACTACGTAACATGCCTATTATTATATAGTCTTTCACTAGCAAAATGTATTGTTATTTTAGGAAACAGAAATACGGTAATGACATCAAAAAGGTCGCAATGTAGCTCGTGTCTTCGTGATGGAGATGTGGTTACGGCAACACATTGGTGCACTGATTGTTCGGAACCTCTTTGTGTAGTATGTAATAGATATCACAAGAAAACCAAGGCCACTACCAAACACAAAACGATAACGATCGAAAGTTTATCCGAGCTAAGTCCTGCGGTATTAAATTTATCTTATAAATGCAAAATCCACCCACAGCAAGTATTTGCTTTTTTCTGTCCGGCTCACGACACACTTTGCTGTGTAAGATGTGTACCAGAACATCATAAACAGTGCAATGATCTGATAACTCTTGACAGTGGGGCAAACAAGGTCAAAAGTAGTGAGTTTTTACTTTCTTTGGAGAAAAGAATACTAGATACCAAGTCAAAACTTTCTGAAGTGATAAACAGAAAGGAAAGTAATATTTCCACCGTAAACGATCAGCGGGATAAAATACAAAAGGAAATTGGAAAAATTCGGAAGAAAATTAGAGACCATTTTGACAAAATTGAACAGCAACTTTACAATGATTTAAACAAAGCACATGAATCATGTACGAGAACTTTGGACGAAGGTATCAAACAAATTAGAGAGAGAGTAAAGAAGATGGAAGTTTGGCATCATGATATAGCAACGCTAAAAGAGAATGCATCCGATGTCCATGTATTTGCAGTAATAAAAACCATAGGTCCACTTCAAAATAAACAAGAGGCCTATCTGAGTACTTTACAGGTATAATATATATGTCCACAAATTCCCATTCTTTAAAAATGACTACCTTGAGTGTTTGAAATATTTCATCTTTATTAATAACTTACAGGAATTCCTGAAAAGTGACAGCAAATAAAACAAACTAAAAAGCGCGTTTAATTTTTGATGTTAAACAAACTCAGACAAATTGAAGTTCATAGTACTTTTTTCCTAGCGTGTCTGATGAAAGCGCTTTCTTTGCAGTTATATTTGCGTTTGAATAATTGTTGATGTGAAACGTCTCTTTCTGGCATATATTCCATAGTTTTCTTTTAAATACAATATTTTATTGTGGTCTGCAAATGTCACTGGACATCATTTTGACAAAGAACGCTTGAATCAAGTTACTTGTTAATCAGTAATTGAATATACCGTTTTTATATTTAGAAACATGCGTTAATTAAGTCAGTGTAATAATAATATGTTGTGCTTAGAAATGTATGGAATTTTAGCCTGTTAACGAGTTGCAATTAACCCCTGTTTCTATTTTTAGAAATACTTACCACAATAATATAATCTATATAATCTACCTAATAATTTTAATTAATGAATAGCAATATTTCAGGATGAACTTACAAAGTTCAATATAGAATTTATAGAAGAGGAAACATGGCGACATCTTATATCTGAAGTGCCTTCATTTGGAGAAGTTTCTGTAACAGAAGCAAACAATGTTAAAGCAAAAGAATATATTCGCTTCAAAAAGAACACTCTTGTTGAAAATATGAATGAGAGGATTGTTCGCGTTCCGAAATCTAGAAAATTCATGTTTTCCACCTTAAAGCTTGAAAAGGGGACAAAAATACGAAGTGGTTGCTTTCTGCCAGACAACAAACTTCTGTTATCTAGCTTCAATGAAAATTGTGTTTTCGTATGCAATAAAGACGGAGAAAAGAGAAAGAAGATATCATTGCCGTTTAAGCTGTCTGACATGACTTTATACAACAAACAGCAAATTCTGTTTGCTACTGGAACTAAAATTCAGTCTTTTAATACCAATTCGTTAACTTTAGGCGACATAATTTCGGAATCATTTTTAAATGACGTAATATCCAGTTCCAATGACCAAGTGGCTATTCGATCTCCATCTGGAGCTATTTCCGTTATGGATGTACATGGCAAGCTTCTTCGACAACTGCAGGTTCAGTCCTACGGTTATATTGCATTGGATAGGTTCGGGCGTGTGTACTACACAAACAACGCAAAAAGTGAAGTTCACTGTTTTTATCCAAATGGTTCACACAAATGCATTTATAGACATGAAAACTTGAAAGATCCATCGGGCATGACAACAGACGAAACTGGAAATCTGTATGTAGCAGGACATTTATCGCACAATATCCACAAAATTTCAGCACAGGGAAAAGAAAGTAGCATCGTACTTACATATAATGACGGTATAGAACATCCACAACGTATTACATATAATGATAAAACAGGAGAACTGTTAATCATTAACAGCGAATGGAAATCTGTAGAAATTTATCAGTTATAATCATTAAAAAATATCCTTTTAATATTTTCATACATTTTTATATATCCAAGAGACAAATATGAAGTTGAATTGTTAACAGATGTCGACTCATTTTTAAATCCGACAGCATTCTTAAATAAACCTTGCATGTGGTAATAAACACAATAATGATAATGATATAAAAAGGGGGATGCAGTACGACTACCAATGACAAAGCAGCCATTAAAAGAACAAACCACAAAAATTCACATGTCACATTAGGTTGCACTTACTAACTGCGATTTTGAACCTCATCTTGGCATGGGTTATAAAATATGAAGCAGGTTTTAGGAAAGTTTGTTATAATGGGTTTTACGCCACTGTCAACGATATTTCAGTCATATCGCGATGATCAGTTTTACCGGAGAACCCGTATAGAGAACCACCGACCTTGGTTAGGTAACTGACAAACCTTATCAGGTGCGATGCAAGTTAAACGAAACCCGTTTGTTTGTATGGTACAAAGTCAGACTCGAAGTTGAAATCAACTACCTACACCCATGTCCCTGTTATTCCCACAATGTTTGTTATAGCTCCGGTCTATACATATGTATATATATTTCAAATATGCATGCCTTATAGGTTTGCTTGATATCATTTTAAAAACGCAGACCTCTGTTTTGTTTTCATAGCAACCAAACTGCTTAAATTTCCCTTTAAATACGATTTGGGTTTATGCTCGGCTTTTTGACATCTCGGTTAGGTAAGAAAGACGATATCAAGCCTTTTTGAAAGGATACTTACTTTATTTAAAATAAATAACATTGGAAATGCAGGCTTTTTAACTCATTTCCCCACAAACTGTAAGAACGCGCGATCACAGGAAATTGCAAAGGGCAGTGTGATTATACAACATGAAAACTTATCCGATATGCATAAGCCCATTTTAATCTGTATGCATGCCTGAAACTGAAAAATTGGAACATCTTTCTTAACATAAAACACATATTTTATCATCAGGTAAACTGTAACGTTTTAATGCACTTCAACCATATATTCATATGAAAACACTTACTACACCAAGACATAACATAATATACAGGTCTCCAAAACGTACTGGTTTTTCAAAATATTACAGGCAATTTATGGTACTGTTCTGTGTGTTCAAGCTTATAAGGAAATCAATGAAACATATTCACTCGTAATAAAGTTGATTACATTAGCTTTATTTGACCTTTTGTATTTACAAATAACAAATTTATGGGTTAAATCATGTCAAGTAAGAGTATATTAAATACCTCAAATAAATTTATATTGTGTGGAATCATATATATAGATCTTAAAAAGTAGGTATAAAGGTAACCTTTACAGAAAAGTTAATTAAAGCATAAGGAATTCGAAGATACCAAAGGGAAAGACAGAAATCGTTAAGTCGGAAGACATACAAGACCATGGCCAACAAAATGAAACGAAAGACAAACATAGAAGACACAACACTACACTAAAAAATAAAGCTGGAGTAACACGAACCCTACAAAAACCAGGGTGAGTTCAGGTGCTCCGGAAGGGTAAACAATTCCTGCTCCACTAGTGG
>JAULBM010073672.1:0-10014 GCA_032357055.1 Geukensia granosissima | reverse complement strand
AGTGCTTTTATCGAGCATACTTTTACAGCTTCCGTTATGGTATGGACTCGAGTTCATTGTTGAAGGCCATAATGGGACATGTAGAAGTTAAAATTCTACTGTCAATTGGTGGGTGGCTGCCTCATGCCACATCTCCTATTTTTATATATGTTAATTAAGCACTAAGAAAACAGCAAAAGACAAGGAAAAATGTTACTATCAAGGTAAAGTAACCTACATGTTTAAAGCACATATCTAAACACTGAGCGGCTGTATGTTCAGTTGATAAAACCATCCGCCCAACTCAATAACTATCTCCAATGTTATAGTATGGTTACCATTGAAAAAGATATGCGAAAGGCTTGGGTTGATCGGCTGTGGAAGTCTACATCTTTCACGAAAGTTCCAGGTAACATCGTAATATTAATTCAACTCCCTTACTCCCTTACCCCCCCAACCCCCCAAAAAATATGAAATACAGAGGAGCGAAATCCTTTCTGAACAGTCAAGTATAAAAAAATCGAATTGGACTGCACCGTATTTATATTCTAGAAAATGTCCACGAGGCGTTTGGTATATCAAGTTACACCTATATCTACCCAGATATAGCTAAGGTACAGCTCTAGAATGACAAGCTTAGTATCCAAAAGTTTCGGATAAAAATTAATTACAAAAAATGAAGTATAAAGCATGCGGCCTCGGCGGCATTATTTTGCAAGATAAAATTATATCTTCAGAAGCTCATTTTAATTTTTTCAAATAATTTGATAACACATTAAACTTACAAAAAAATTAAAAAGTAAAAACTAAATCAAATCACTTGAACAATGCAACATTTTTGGTAAGATTAAAGAAAACTAACACCTCGTACTTGGGCTATAACGATTAAAAATTACAGAATCACCATTTCGTGTTTATTGTCAGGACCCTTCATCTTTCAAACTTCGACATTTTCTGCTGTCGTTGATTACACATTTCTACTCGATCTCACAAACCAATATCTGCTGTTGATCTGTAAGTTCTTTCCGCATCACAGTAGTAGTTTCCTGAGGCAGGTTAACACACACGCATGCTCCATGCAACGCAAAACACCACCCACGAGCCGAAAATAAACCCGCCCCCATTCTCCCACTCATACAAACAGATGTTTTCATTAAGTTTTACTGAGTGCAAATGCTTTCTCTTGCATGTACACAGTAGTAACCTTTAAAACAAATTATCTGATTTTGTCTTGTATTGTAGTCCATTACGCTATTTTATGAGGAATTCGACGTTTCATATACCACATTGCACATTTGCAACGACTACAACTGAACAAATCAGCGGCTGTCAAAAAAGTTTGTGACACTTAAGAAAAAATGATTTATACACAATTCTACGCATATTTTGACATTATAGTGCACGAAACTTCGCAGAATTTTTGGGTCAAAATCCATGTTTATATAAACTTTTGGAGGCCAAAATTTGTACACAATTTATTATAGCATTTTAAACGTAAATTAACCACTCGACATTGAGCTTTGTAATTCTTAATAGACTGTAACAGATTGATAGTGTAATATATCATGCTCGTTTTGAAGAAAATTGGTGATAAAAAAATGTGTTAAATTCTCCGTACGTGGTTTCCCCTCAACCAACTGGATTGGTGAATTTTACAAATATGGTTTTTACTGATTGGATAATATTAAATATTTAACCCATGTACTGAACTTTAACCCCTGTTATTTGTTGTTCAACACATGTATCAATAGACACAGCAAAGTGGGAATTATCGTAATATTTCGTGCTAGGCATGGAGATATTCATCACCTTATTTGTGATAATCAAAATACATCGAGGTTTGTCCGCATAGTTATTAACAAGATGAGAAAATATGATACAGAAGATTTTATTTAAATACGGAGAGTGTAATATGCACTTGATTTTTAAAATTATATATATTGTTTTTACTATAATAATAATGAAATATCTGACTCAACTTCTTGAATGGTAGAACTAGCCATGAATTTCGTCGATCTAATATTTTCCCGCCGTAATTTTTACTTTGGGGTAAAGTAAAGTTTTGCATTTCGAAGGTTAAGTATCAGTTCTGCAATTGGTAAATAAGGAAATCGCCAAAATTTGATTGTCTAAAAATTATGAAAATTTTCTTTAATTTAAGTTTCAGGTTAAAATATCGGTGAAGTGTTTTTTTTAAAATGTTTTTACATTTATTGCTATAGGTCAGCGTTTATATGCAAATTAGATGTCCATGGAATTTTAGGTGTGAAATCTACAAGTAGCTATTTAAGGGTTTTTGCCAAATATGACAGTTTTAGATATCTAAGTTGAAGTTTTGAATAACGCATACGATTTCTCGTATGTTTAATTCAAAAACTATGTCTGGGGACTTACAAACTCATTGTAGTTATCAAGAAAATTGCTCTGGATTTAAACACCATATGAATTTCTTGTGAAAAGCATATTTTTCAAAGTTTTTTTTTCATATATGACAATCAATTTTTATAAAACGATGAGAATGAACTCAAAAGGTTATTCTTTACACGATCCATTTTTTTTTACATCAAAAATGTTTTTGATCGTTTTTAAACAAGCTTTTTCAACCTCACAAAATCTCGTTACGATCTATCTATAGCAATGGACTAGTCACAATTTTATTTAAAAATAAGTATCATAGGTTCTATTTTAAATTTTAATGTCAAAAAGTACACTTAGCTTGTCTAAACCAAAAAAAAAATGACAAAACGGTGCAAAAAATAAAATTTAGCTCTGGACATTGTCGTTTAGGTGACGCTATCTACAAATATAGATCTCTAACTGTACATTCACTATACACACAGCCACCACAGACCCGATCAATAAATCAAATAAAGTAATCAGATTTATCTTTCTTGATCTTGTTCAATCAAATCTTCATGACTGTCCGAAGGTTAATCCGCATCAGCAAATAACCTTTTTTGACTATGCTGTTTTTGTTGCAACTTAGAGCTATGTAAAACAATATCTACAATAAAGAGACAACAAAACGTTATTTCAATATTTCTTTCCTTATTTCTGGTAAATGATGGACGTTTGTTCTCAAACGATTTAAATCGTGATGCGGAGGACCACAAATACAACGGTGATACGGCCAAAATCCGTTTGCTGGTTCCGGTTTTGTCTGCGATCGCTATACTTCGTGGGGCCCCTAAAGGGGCCTCTCTCGTAAAAATGTATATTTGTTTTATAGACATCATTTAACATAAACGTTATGAAATAATAGATGTTAGCCAGCATTCGTTTTTAGGTAAAAGTTTTGGGCTAAAATGTCCTTAACGACCCTTGTTTTTTGTTTTATCTTTTAAGCAAAACGATAACAATGATTACAGGTAATAATTTTACAAAACATTACTGTTAATGAACTTGTATTTTCTTCCAGTGCCATTGACATTCCTTGTTTCTGATTGGTTATTTAAGCAATACTGGCTATTATTAACCAATTCGACTTATTCATTGTTATTGTTGTCGCCTGATGATAACTGACTGATAGGAATGTTAGACAACAATCAAAACTACTGAACAAATTAAATTATGAAGAAAAATGTTATGTAATCTGTCTTAATCAATACAAGATTTACATCTTGATAAACGTTCCATACCTTTACTGCTTGTTTCAGTTGTTCCATGTTACTGAACTTTAACAGAAATAGACGGACATATTGTCTTATAAAGCAATGGTGAGAACTGCTCATTTTTTATGGAAGCTTTGAACATTGCAAGCTGACATTTTAGCTTCGACTTCAACTCATGAAAATTATTCCAATTATATAGATATTTAATAAAATGTATAATGTCACAAGCTGTAGTCCACTGATAATGAAATAATAAAATTGAAGCTTGTATTTATAATTAATTATATACAGGAACTTGTATTAAAAATAGATAGTTTTGAAGATTATTATATGGAATTATTAACAGTTGTATTTCCTCAACAAAATTTAAGATAATTCTTTTTGTTAATTATCTTAACAATATAGATTTTTTCTAGATATTTATTACTTGTATACGTACCTTTTAGATGCAAAAACAGAAAAAATCAATTGAAAAGTATTGTATTTCTACTAAATAATGTGTTGAAAGTTTAAAAAGTTATCCAACATTTCTGATGGGAACAGGTAAAATACAGTTAAATTCAAACCACCCAACCCTTTTGAGGACCCCACAATCCCCTACATTAATTGGTGTTGTTTTAGTTGTCAAATCAAATATTGGAGAAACGTGAACACACCATATTGTTCAAGATTGAAATGTCGCGTGTTGCTCTCTCCCACGGAAAATGCACAAATAGGGAAAAGAGTAATTAATTCTCCGCCACCAGTTGCGACCGTCGAATTACCCGGATTACCCGGACCCGATGAATATGCATTATTCTTATAATAATTGAACAAACTTAAACATTCGCAACATTCGGAAAGTGACTATTACAGATACATCCTATTTTATTGAGGTAATCCAATTTAAACAATATTTCCTGATGCGTGTGATTTATTTGTGAAAAATGAAGTTGAAAATTGACGGCGTAAATATTTCGTTATTGATTTACTATTTAATAACACTTCTTGATTATGGACTGTTTAAGGAATTGATCGGAAGAACATGCAGCTCATCACTGGGGTATTCATTCATTTAAAAAATATCCAAAAGTTTTGACCATAACAAATAGTTAATAGCTAATGAAACCCATTTTCTCGAACACAATTGTCGGTCACTAAATACCTCGGAGACAAACATGTTAAAAAAATATTTGGTTAGAGAAAGTCAAAATCGTTTATTAATTTGTTCAAGATTTTGGGCCATTTTTTCACACAGTTTGATATTATTACATGGATGTCCTGTCGGTTCCTGCAAAAATGTCATTTTTTTTAACCTTACTGCAATAAGAATATTCTTAAATATAAATGGTCATCGACGAAAAAAATTAAAGTCATTTATTGTTATTTGATAACCATTTTTGCAATAGAATAGGCCGATTATCTTGTTTTATGTATAGTTTCACGTTTTGTATTTCGAGGGCTTTTATAGCTTCCGTTATTGTATGGACTCTGGAGCCGTAATGGGGCTTAAAAGTTTAAATTATACTATCATTTGGTGGGTGGCTGTCTCATGGATAATCATGCAACATCTTCTATTTGAATAAAGACATATTTTTTTAATCTTGAAAATCTTTCAAAAGCTGTCTTATTTGCAACTTTGTGTGGTTTTTTTATGACAGAATTCTCCCGCCATGTTGTTTTTTAATAACGTGGCATCACATAGTTTTTTTCATAAATTTGACGAAGATATTATATTGTAAACCACTGCCGGGGTTCATTTCTTGTTTCCGCTGGTTTTGGTGTAATATTTCGATTTATGTTATACATGTCAGCTGTTTTGGATCTAAGCTTTCCTTTTTTCTACTGATGCTGATGAAAGGTTACTCATTGAAATAGATGTGCAGCATAATCAAATTGTAAATTGTGAGACATCATTGACTATCTATTTTTATTTAACCCGCTGTTCATTATCAATTAAATATAATGTTGAAAAAGTAAAATTCATTCTTTTGGAATAAAACATTAAACAGAAAGCGTTCCCTATGAATGTTGATAAAACACTTCGGAAGGGCAGAATTTAAACAAATTTTTCATATATATTTATATATTTTTTAAATATATTATAAATTTATCTGTGTACATAGCACTGTTCCGGATTAACCAGGTACACTAGCGGCCAAATCATTAACAGTCCGATTAAAATGGCATTTGTAACAAATTAGATGCATTAACAGACAATGTCAAAATGAAATTTAGTTACTTATTTTATTTCGATTGTGAATGCACTGTTATACGTTTATCATTTTGTGAAAGAAATCCTTTGTTCCTTAATATCATTCATTAAAAATTTGTATTTATATCTTATTTTTCAAACATTTTCATTCACATTAACCTGATAATAGCATCTTATGTTGTTTGTTATGCAGATAATATTCAAAGACGATTTTCAGCACATTTTTATTACATTTTTTTTCATCTGTTGCAGTGTTTTTCTTTGTCTTGAGGCTTTCTTTTCGATGGTTTCCAACTTAGTTATATATAGAAGTATGGTATCAATTCCATTATTTCTGCCACTAGGTTTTTAAACAAACGCATAAGCGGTCTTTAAAGATGCAAGTGTTGCCAGACACTTAAAATAACTACATAGTTCCTGCTGACAAAGCCCCCAATAAAGTTGTTTTTGTTATCACATATCATTGACTGCTAGAAAGAAGAAATTCATTTGCTACCAAACATATATACCCATGTGTCTCTTGTTAAACAATCATAGAAATTTTGATTATATTGGTTGTACCTTGTAAGATTTATATTTCAAACTCTGTAGCTTATGTGTTTTTGGGTATTCTGCAATCTGTATACTATATGGCGATATATAATTAGAATGGTCTCAATGGTTTTAAACCACCCCTACCCAATGGCTGTCAAGATAGAAATAATCCATTCGATTCCTCCGCCTGAGGAAAACAGCTTTCATTGCAATGAGTGGTATATAAATAAATCCTATGTTACCCCTTAATTTGCATGGGTTGAAAAATAATTTAATAAGTTTTTCTTAAGGTAAAATAGCTTGACTTGGGTAGGCGTCTTTATTGGTTGAGAGAGATGTATAAACGGCGGCTTGAACGTAAACAGTAGGGGTAAACACCACCCTTACGATTAACAACATCTGGAACATTTTGATATAACTGGTCCATATATGCCCAATTGTCAAAGGCAAAGTTTGGTTTCCTTGTAAACACCAAAATTAACCGCCTGAAGCAAAAAGTTGCAACGACGAATTCCAATCCCGACCCATTATGCTTTATTGTTTATTGACTTTTTTACAACACCATAACATTACTTGCAATTATTACTAGTTTTGGGTCAATCTATCTAAGCTTGGTCGCAATAAAAATAAAGCTGTTTAAAAAAATAATTCTAGTTTGACGGACCAACGACTTTTGACAAGTGAAGTCAGTTTGAACTAAAGCTCTGAAAAGTTTATACCCAATTTTAAATACTGGGTTTTATTATCTTTTGAAATTCTTATTCTGTTTGGCTGTGAGCATATTCATTTTTTGCTGATCTTAGTTCGATCTGCAGCTTACGTGATTATGGTTATTTCGAAATTGAATATGAGTGATTGCTTCTTTTGCTATATTAGAATCTTTGACTAACTATGTTTCGGTTTTAATGCTAATGATGAGAGGTTACTCCTCGAAATGTACATATAGCATACCTAAAATTTACCATTTTGTAATTTTGTTTTTTGAGACCACTGGGCTGGTGGAACATCGGTCCCCGAGTGTATTCACCAGCCCAGATGTCAGACTTGTCTGACATGAAAGTGAACAAACAATGTTTAACAGAAATTTGCTGCCTTTGCTGAAAATCTAAAACACTGAAAATTCGGAAAGGCCTCGAATAGTAATGCACTCAGAAGTTGTCCCTTCCGTCTGACTTGGCTTCACATTTCGATTTGTTTGGATTTTAGTGCTTTTTTGCTGTATTTGAATCTTTGACTCACTATGTTTCGGTTTTAGTGCTACTGATGAGAGGGTTCTTCTCGAAATATACATATACCATACCCTAAGATTTCCATACTTTTTAACATTTGAATTTTCGGTAAATTGTACTTAGTTTTTGGTAAACTTGAGACGGCGAATACATTGTAAATGTAAAATTAAATAAGAAATTTAAATCAAGAGGGACGTTTCTCATTCTCTATTGTAAATTTTTCTTCATTGGTGGAGACGTGGGCAAGTGATTAGTTTAAGGATTCAGATACCATTTTGGGGTAAAAATGTTAAATAAAATCTTTCATATATAGTTCCAGTTTTAATGTTTGGCTGCACCTGATTCAAATTGAGATATCCCTTTTGACTTTGTTTGGAATTGTTGTTAATAAAGCTCGCTTATTTAAAAATACAAATCATAAGTATTTGTTTATTGCTTGAATATGCTGGGTAAATTTTATTTTTAACTTTAAATATTGTGCCATTTGTAAACAACATGGGCTAGATCTTAATAAAAGTTAAAGTTTGATAAAACATAAAATAAGGAAATATTGGATTTAACTGAAGCTGTTAAAAATATTGTCAAGAATGTGCATGCCATTTAAGAAAACATTTTGTGTTTTTTTTTTTTTCAGTGTCATTTGTTGTTCGCATTTCTATAAAAATTCAAAAGGAAAATGTGTTGGTAAGTATTGACTTATTATTTTCCAAAAGTTTTTTTTAACAAATTTTATTACATAAGACTTTCCTTATCTAGTATTTCTCTTTAAATAAACATAATTCATTAGTTGATACACGTGCCAAAATACAAACATTTATATCTAAAAATATATATCATCGTATAATAAATAATTTAACGGGATTCGAATTTTAAATTTATCCGAAAATAAGCATGGATTCGAAAATAACCCGAATTCATATGATGGGACGATCTATGAATACAAACGCTAAATCGGTCTTTAAATATCAGAGTGTTGCAAGAAATCTATGTGAACCACGACAAACATGTTGTCGTCCCAGCTGACAAAGACCAAAACAACATTGATTTTGTTTGTAAATCACTTTACATAGACTGCTTGATAAAGGAATTGGTTGTTGATAGTCCATACTTTTACCTAGACGGCATTACCAAAGAATTAATTTCTTGTCAATCATCGATCAGTTTTGTTTTGTTTTGGAAATTCAGCCAAGCAGGAGGAATGTGATCTTTCTTCTCTTTACTGGATTCCAAAGCTACATTTCTGTACCGACAAACTTCCTGAAATTGCAGAGCCTGCCAAATGTTCCAAAAATTTCTTTTCAAGATACTTTCAAAAAAAGAAACTGGTATACATTAATTGTAAATATTTAATGAAACGGGGAAGCTAGTTTCTAAATATTTGCAAAGGTACAGATTTTGATCATTTAAAATGTCGAAAAAAAACCGATTTGCTTCAAATTCGTTTACATTAGGGGTGATTTAAGGAGAGTGTAAAAAATGAATTCACAAAACGACCATTTGATTTGATCACATGTTTGTGAAATAAATAGCCAGTTTTCAAATCTTGATTAAATTTGATAAATGTTCATCAGAAAATGTCCATATCTCATCAATTGTTTCAAAATGTAGATAAGTCATTTTTGGAGTTATAAAATGTTTTTCGGATCTCGTAAACTGCGTATTGAAAAACTGAGATTTTAATAAAAATCTGTAAGTGTTCGTTTCCTAAATCCTCTAAAAAATTAAGTTAACCTCGAAAGTATTAAAAAATCGAGCGGTTGACTATAACATTTAATGAAAACAGATGCGCAGTTTTTTTACTAAAAAAACGGGATCCAGAGTTACTTTGAAACAAACCATTAAAGAGGTGGCTTGAATCAAATGTGGATTCTCAAAAGATACAAAGATATGTTAAAATGCCTAAAATCAAGTTCCCTTTCCTCTTGCAATAGCATTTGGTTTTCCATCATATATACTACTTTTCCAAATTCAAAACTCAAAGAAAAATAGAAAGCTTTGGTTCACCTTTGTTTTAAAAGAAAATGACAAACAAAGGTACAAATAGTTGGTTCTAGGAAGGCACCAAATTATTTTGCTAACACCCGTCGTGGGATCCTTGGTTTTAGGTTATTTAGGTTTAATTTTACTTTCCGCTATATCGATGATATTTTGTCATTGAATCATCCTACGCTAAGATAACATCTCGACCAAATATATACTAGAATTAAGGAGACCACAGACTCAACAAAATCTGCTTCATACCTAGATTTATTCCTCGAAATTGACCAAGTTGGAAACTTGTTTCTAAGATTTAGTACAAACGAGATTACTTCAATTTTCCTATAATTGTTAACTTCCCATATTTTCCATGGTCATTGTGACAATATTCCTGCATCCCCTGCCTACGGGGTTTATGTTTCGCAGTTGATTTAATACTCTTATGCCTGTACCAAGTAACAGGAGTTTCTGAATACAGCATTACTGTTGT
>JAULBM010073671.1:0-19755 GCA_032357055.1 Geukensia granosissima | reverse complement strand
CACTACACTGAAAACTAAAGCTGGAGTAACACGAACCCTACAAAAACCAGGGTGAGTTCAGGTGATCCGGAAAGGTTCACTAGTGGCATCCGTCACGTTAATTCATATAAGAGATATGTGGGATAAGGTAAGTTAATTGAAGACAATACTATAGTAAATGATTTACTGACTATCTTACATACTTCCATTAATCTTGGTGAACCTTTCGTACGAATTCCTCTGAATCTGTTTATTTGTATTCATTATTTAACCTTAAATGATCTATCTTGATTTTGAAATACCTAAATTGTCGAGATAAGTGCTGGTCGTCTGGGAACATTCCGAGAGTACAGGTCATGAGATAATTACGTATGTATGTTAACTTTGGTCAGACAAGGACAAAATGTGTTCTTTTTATATTCTTTTTCTACTAGTTACAATATGTAATTTATCCTGGGAGGAAGTAACAACAGAGGTAAGAATCAAACGATAGATTAAGCTGCATCAGTCAATATTCGGACTAATCTCGATCAGAATGAAGAGAACCCTTAATGGGGACAAGGCAATATATGAGGTAAGTTCAAGGAAAAGACAAAGGTTAAAACCACAACATAGAACAACACGTACCAAAAAAAAAGGAAAACGCAAGGTGACCAAGAAGTGTTAAATATATGCTGTTCGTGTTGTAGGGCAAGAGAAAACATCTAAAGTGTTTGGTAAAGTGTGTTTTTGCCACATAAAGTTATACTAAAATGAGGAGAGAAATCCATTTTGTTACAACAAATTTAACAAATGGTCAATTTCAATAAATTATTTATATATATGACAACTGACATGAAATAATCATACTAATGGTAATTGCATCAAAATTTCAATCGGAAGTGAATAAAAAATTGTTTAGTGTAGAATAATTTTTCTGAATTATTAAAAAAGGACAGTCTATGAGCATGAAGTAAACTAAAAACAGACAGTTAGCTTTATTCGCCTCGAGGTGGCTACCACTTGAAACCTCTCTCTTTACCCTGAAACAACTAATGCCGGATTAGAACATGGTCAATGGCATCTTTAAAAAGGAAGGAATTGCTTACCATTGCGGACAACATGAATTCACCTTAAGCTATATAAATTGGCTAATAACTGTCAATCTGTAGACCTATAGACCGATAAACCTGTCGATCTGTTAACCTTAAACAAAAACTCATTCATGTAACATGTATTTTGCAGAACTGTCGACCTCCTAGATCTGTAAACCTATAGTACCAAATTTATGAAAATATGTATTGCCGCAGAACTGTCGACTGTAGAACCGTAAATCTGTAAAAAAACAAAAATCAAACAGAAATGAAACCCAAAATAATCACATGTAAACAATAACTGTCCTGGATTAAATTCTTAACTCCTTAGTTTTTCCTCAAATGATCTAAAGACTTCCTTGGATGACATTTTATGAGACGGAAAATTATACACCTGTATATCTGTTGACCCGAACATAGAACACCTGAGCCAGTAGACTAAAAACGTATAGACCTTCATACGTGAATTGTTATGTCTGTTGTCATGTCGAAATGTGGACCCGTAAACCTGTATTCCCGTAGTAAACCTAAGACGCGTACTTTTATAGCCTAAGACTATTAAATTAACTTTCTGTTACCCCGTTTGGCAAAGTCATATGTTAACTTGCGCCCATAGTTTATGTTTATTTTTGGTTTTAAGGGTACATTTTATCATTGTCCATTTTGTTCGAGATTTTATCGATTTTTCCATTTTTTTACGGTTTTCTTTCGCCTCCTCACTGAACATGACAGTGTGCTAGAAAAGATTTTCAACAGACATGCAGGCGATATCAAATTATGTAACTAACCGAATAATGAAACTATATGAAACAGAGATAAAACACGTACTAACCGTTCGTTAATAAATATTCAACAGGCGAAAGCCGCGACAAGAGAGTAAACGGTTACCTAGTTTTGGGATTCTATCCCGTATATGTCACAGTTCTAATTTTAGCAATTTCTATATATTAACCAATCAGTGACTATTTAGAGTATGGATAAACCAGTCAGCAAAGTCGTGCAATGGAATCCTCCTGAGTCGTTTGATCGTTTATCCCGTCTGTCAAGAAAAACGATAATTCCTGATTTTTGTAAGCCGGAATGCGTCCGTAATTTGTATGATTTTGTAAGAGTTGTCACCCATGCGGCAAGGTATCTCAATATAGCTGTAACTTGAGGAAACTGAGTCAAATGTAACTATTTTTTTTCCAAAATCCACAATATTTACCCAGAGAGAAAAATTAATCTTCTTCCCATAATAAAATATCACCCAAAACATGATTTTTGCAATAAATTGATGGGTCAAATAAAATTTAAAAAGCAATTAAAAGCTAAATGTAACCATTACAGAGTCGTTACAGTATAATGATTTACCGTCCCACAAAAGAGACAAATATTATAAATACAAAGATACGAAAAGACCAGATGAACATGATAGTTTCCTGTTTCCATTACGACAAGCGCTTTAATATATAGATTTTCTATATTATAATTTATCATTTCAGCAGCCAATCCGATGTGATATAAACAGTAGGAAAGAATCTTGTCCTGACGGATATTGTTGTGCCAGGGATGAATTTCTACCAGAATATGTCATTTGCAAACCAATAGGGAAAAAAGGCTCTTCTTGTGCAACAGTTCCAGAAGAATCTGTATGTCCGTGTGATAATGGCTTAAAATGTGTCCCAAATGTAAATAGCGCAACTTTTGTGTCAATATATGGAACTTGCCAGTCAAGCGTGAAAACAACCATTCCTACGACTACAGTCATTACAACCTCCGCCTCATCAACACAGACAGCAACCAAAATGCCACGTAACCACCCGCCATTAATTGTTCTTAACGACAGGGTAGTATCAATTTTAAAAGATTCGCCTTTGGGTCAAACTGTTACAAGCTTTACTGTTAAAGATATCGATGATGGTGCTAATGGCGTAGTATCATGTTCAGTAATACAACCGCAATTTTTCAAAATACAAAAAACAGACGATCACAATTTTAACATAGATATAGCAATGTCGTTACAAAGTTTAACACCTCAAACTATCTTAACTTTAATTCTTTGTGAAGATAGTGGAAGTCCTCCATTAAATGGAGTTGCTCAACTACAAATACGAATTGTGCTAGAAAAAAGTGTTACAAAGACAACGACAGTGGCTACGACATCGACTTCAAAAACCAAAGAAACAACTATAGTACCTACACAAGATGTAGGAAAGACAGAAAAGTCTTCAGAAAGTCCAAAAGATCAAATAACCCAAACGTCAACAGACAGTCAGTCTTTAAATTTGGAAACCACATCAAAGCGTTCACTACAGTCCGTAACATTTAACTAATAGTATCAAAATAAAACGACAAATAACGACAAACTTTAATTTAATGGTAACACAAAATTGTTTTGTATTTTCAGTTGTTTTTTAAACTGGCGTTTCTGGTGTCTGTTTTTTTATGTTGTCATGTTTATATTGCTGTATTTGTATTTATATTTTTTATTGTCATTTTAAGCCACTGAAATACGAAAAAACTGCAATGTATTTTATCGAGAAGTTGCCCCTACTGATGGATTTACGATTTATCTGTATTTGAGCACTTCTTTCACTGTGTTTGGATTTCCTGTTTTGGTGTTATTGCTAATGATGAAAGGTTACTCCTTGAAATGCGTATCAAAATTCACGATACTTATGCGATATTGGCAATCTTGTATTTCGAATGTCTGTTATTGATTGTAGAAAATCGTATCCAGTATATTACAATGTATACGGTTTATATGTACGTACCACTCTCTTACTTTGTAATATTAAATACCTTTTAGAACTCACAAAATAAGCAATATGTGCTTTTTTGTGTCCTCTGCTATTTTCGGGGCGACATATTAGGGTCACTATCCGAAGTCTAGCGATGACCTCGTTGTCGTCCAGCGTCATCGTCTAGCGTGGATGCAAGTCTTCTCTAATCCATGAATTTTTACCAACAACGTAACATAATTTGTCTTAACTTTATTAATTTCTTTGTTATCTAGTCTAGTATTGCTTCTTCTTTTTTCATCGGCTTAAGGTGAAAAGGCAAAAATTTAAAATTTGCAAAAAATGCCAAAGATAATGCTTCTACTCCACTCCACAATGAACCGCGCCTAACGCTGCATCACGTTTGCACCCTTTTGTACAGAATTTGCGCCACTTCTTTTTATTACATATATATTGCACATATATTTAAAAGATTTGAATAGAATAATTATACAAATATTAAATTTAAGATCAAACCGAGCAAAAAATGGAAATGAACCAGGATTTTCCAAACACACATTTAATAAACGAAAAACAATAGAGAATACATCAAAAGCACGGGGAGACGTCTTACTATTTCCATACAGTACCTTTTATCAAACTATAAGAAGAAAGGATATGCAATAAATGCCAGAAAGACATAATACATTTCTTATCGAATTTTTTGTGAATTCATCTGCGCACAATTAAAACGCTTTTCTGGGTTAACTACACCAGGTTGGATAGAAGCTCTTTTCGAATGGTAAAATGTAAGAAGCATGTCTACTCGTAAAGAAATCAAATGTTTTACATCTATAAAGATGGTATAATAAAAATCCGATGATCGAACGAGATGGTATGCGACGCCAAATGAGTATTCAGTACTACAAATATTAGAAATGTTTCCTAAATTTGAATATAGTTATAATTTTAATTATTTAGAAAGTTCCGATTTTAATTTTTTGACAAATTCTTATATCAGTAAAATTTATTAAACAATTTTTCAAAAGAATTAATCATATTTTTTTTAAAATATTGAATTCTATCGTTTAGGGTTAGAAAACTTGATTTGGCTGCTGTAAAAAATCTCAGCATAGAAACTTGATTTGAGACTTTGGGATTATATTTAAATCTTCAGTATCCTAAATATCAATGCTCAGAACATTTCCCTAGATAAAAAATAAGAGTTTTGAGTGCTATTCACATCTAGAAAGTACATCTCTGTAGCGACAGTAAGGTCCCTCGCTTATTTAATATTAGAGATGGTTAACCCTCTTATGTATTGACCCAATATAAGACTCATTCTTTTATTACATAATTCTAAGTTTCCCACAGGGCTATCAATTAAGATTAATAATACAACAATCAGGATTACTACCATATATGAAATGAGGTCATGAAAGGTAAAATGTTCAGTAAAATTCTGAGCATGGAAATTAAAGATATTGCAAATTTGAAAAAAAGTCTCATCAATATTCAATGCTCGGATTTTTACCCGCAACCAAATGAACTTTTCATACCTTAAACAATAGATCAACATTTTTGTGAAATTCTTTTGAAACAATGTTAAATAAACCTCATTGATGCTTAAAATATGTCTAAAAATCAAAACTGGAACTTTCTAAATTTTTAATTCTTGATAGGATACATTTCCGTTTTTGGTAAGGTTGTTGACTGTACAAAGCCTAAACACTAACACTCAATTCTCACCAAATACTGAGACGACTAAGAAAATAGTGGGTTTTTTTTAAAAAAGAAATAATAAATTTTTTGCGTTTGGGACTTAAAGATGGATAGGTTAGGTCTGGGGAATAAAATTATATTTAATTTTTCCCTCATAGAACACATTTATGAAACTAAATATCTCAAAATTGCAAACATAAATGAATTAAAATATCACTGTGACCAGTTGAGCAATGACAGTCACATATAAATCTCTCTACTCTTGTTTTCTTTGAAATGATATATCGTTAGTATTTTTCAAAGATAGCAAGAAAACAATTTTGTACTTCAGATGCAAATATTTTCTACCAGACTGTCACTAGCTAATGCTAAAATTATGTGAAGAAATAATAACTATAACAATAATATTGAATACCCGAATTACAATAAAAATACTCAACAAAAATACGCACAAGAAGAAGATGCTTCTCTAATGAATGCTTGCAGTTACGGAAAGCAAGTTCAGGGTAAGATTCCTGATGATAAGACATTAAGCCTCTCAACACGAGATGTCATCAAATACAGTATGTCCGTCAATTTAATACTGTGTTGTTAATAAGTAATGGGAAAGACGAAGATGTATAAAATGCCAAATTAATTAATATTTGTTTAAGGAAGCGATAAGTGTATTAATATCTGTACAAACAAAAGCCAGTTTTAATGCTCTGACTACAATGTCGAAATTGTACCCTATTTGGATTAGTTTGTTTAACGGAACAGTGATATTCAATGGGTCAGTTTAAAAATTATACATGCCTTTAATGTTTCTATAGAATGATTTGTCGTATCAAAATTCTACTTGTGCAGCCGTATTTTTTGTATTTAATCTTTTAAATGGTTATTAAATTCTGTGAAAGTCTTGAGAAGCTTGTGAAATCTGTATTCCTTCTGCAAAAGTTAACAGTAAGATGTAGGTTGCGTCATTAAAGTAAGACTCTTTAGTGCCAAAACGGACAAACCGAACTAATTGTGAAATGTTAACAACATTTGAAGTGTTTAAAAGAACGTCCTCATCAAGAATGTAAAGTTAAATATAAAAAAGAAAAATCGTCCCTCTTATCATTAATTTTAGTGCATAAACAACCAATTATTAATTTTTGAATCCATCTTAAAAGGTAGTACGTGTACATTCAATACTGATATAAGATTTATTTAAGGTAAGTTTCATTTAGCACATTGTTTTGGGTATAAAGAACCATGTGTTTTGCAACGTCTTTATGGCACAACGTAACTATGACCACAATATTAGACTTTATTAACAGTGCTAAAATTTATAGATGTATAGCATGTCACATCTTAAACAGTGTTCTACTGAAGAATGCATAAAATGCCAAAAAAGTTTGAATAAAATGGATTTATAACAATACTTATTAACATATAATATGTTTTGGATGAAGGTCAATTTTGACAAATTAGTGTATCTCATTTTGTTATGGACCTGTTACAGGTAAAACAACAATAAGTTGACCTCTTCTCTGATTGCCGTTAAGCCGGATTATAGTTTTAAAATTCCACGACGGGTGTTGCGCGTAAGACTGGACATGTTAACCCTTCATAAGATTGATCCAACAATAACAAGTTGGTGAAAAAGTTGATATCTGTTGGACCAAATAATTTTTAAAATATTAACTTCCCTATTAATTATTTGGTCAAACAAAAAAAGATTTTGTGGATTTCAAGTCTTTCTTTTTTATGATTTTGTTTGATCTTCTAGTTTGTTTCAAATTTGTTTTGTCTCTTTGGACTATACTCTTTTGATCTCTCACATGGGTATTCTACAATTGACAGAAACAAATCGGTATATCGCATATCAGAGAAAATAGTTCGCCAAGCGAACAAAATATTAAGTTTATTTCAAATGTGTTTAAAGAGAGACAATTCAAAACCTGATATTCGACATTAATATAATTTCTTTTTTTAACTGTTTAATCTACTTAAATGTCATGTTCGTTCATTAGACCAATGTCCCGATTTAACGAAGCATTTTAGTTGCATGGATTTTTACAAATGAAACAATTGAACAAATGAAATTTGGGAACCTAAAGCACGTTCTATATTTGATAAATGAAAAAAAAGTCAGGGGGGCATTTATCGACCCCTTTCCTCTCAAGATTTGTGCAGCCCTAAAATTCTTATTATCCTTATCGATTTGATTGAGAGCCTGACATTGGTATGGACATGTTTGATATTTTCTGTTAGTCGCACATTAGACAAAAGTAAGACATAATAGTCACAAAGTCATCATCGTCTCAGTGCCCATATATAATTATGTATAGGCCGTTCGGTTTCTTCGCCTGCATGTGGAACCCTTGTTACAGGGCGGCTGTTGATTGGACGGAATGTATTAATATTCGACAAACCCGGAAGTAGCCAAGGTTAAGTAAAATGTTACTCGGTTGCAACAGGAGGCAGAATTACTCCATTCATTGTTAGGCAAGATGCATAAATTTAAAATTAACGTCTCGGACGGGAACGTTATAGACCAATTGTACCTTTTATTCCATTTTATTTTCTTTTTTGCATAGCCATTTATTTTAAAATGCATAAAGTAACAAGAAAACTTTGTTATCTTCTCTTAAGCCTGATTACTAAAAGAATGACAAACAATGTGTTTAACGACTTTCAATCTTTTGATTATAATGCTACTGGTAAGATATTATACATGTATTCCTTAAAATGAACAAATAGCATAAAAAATCATCCTTCCATTCAAAAATGGTAATCAAGTTGTTTTTGAAACCATCGGGTTGGTGTCTCTGCTAGTGGACCAGAGGTCCCTGGGGGTACTCACCAACCCAGTTGAAATTTTTAAGTCCAGTGTAGAATGCCCATGTGAGAGAACAAAGGTGCATAGTCCAAAGAAACAAACTAAAAGAAAAGGAACAAAGACTTGGAATCCACGAATTTCTTTACAAAACAAGAGTGGGATCAGGTAATTATAAATAATGTTTACAGAAAATTTAGCATTTGTTTAATTGTAAAGCACTGAAAAATGAAAGGCACGGAAATGTATAGCACCGAATAGTTGTCACAACCGATGGATTTAGCTTCAAATTTCTTTTTTTAGATGAGTAGTTCTTTTTCTGTGTGACTTGACACCTCTTATTGTTGACGTAACATTATTAAGCGCATTTCATTGTGCTACAGAAGTGATTTGAACAATATTATCAACTGTGTTAAGTCAAATAAATCTCAAAAGATTTGGAGAATATTTTCATTATTTTTTTCTTCTTAATATAATTTTTGGTAAGACTCAATAGTATTTTAAAAAAAGAACATTGAATATATTCAGAGAAACACAATCCACGACTTTTCTGGAGTTTTGCATAATTTCTCGTTAAGCTGTTTCCTTAGTTCATTAGATTTCCGTGGGGCACGAAAAAAATCTTAACATGTTGATAGCTATCTGTTTTGACCATTTAAATAAAACCGAAAACGGTTTTTGGATCGTTTGTTCAATAATTATTGCATATCTATTATGTGTTTTAGCTAAAAACCAAAAAATCTATTTGATTCAAATGTAAAGAAGTTATTATATGAACAATTTTATGGTATGAACAATTTCCTAATTACGTTTGATAACCTAGATCTATCACCTTTTCTGAAGTGATCTCAGAAGGATTTTGATAAAAGGAGAAATTACCCTCTTACGGAAGAATTTTTTGCGTGGACCAAATTTCTTTAAAGTCCTTTACTATTAAGCTCCAAGATGATATGTCGCAAAATGATTTACGGGGAGCATTTTGAGTAACGACGGGGAAAAATAGTCAGAACAAGTACATAATGTCTTTCCTGAAAGGTAAATTTTTAATTTTGTGGTATTTTAAGAGATACTTGGACTTTTTAACATTGTTGCTTTATATTTAATACCATACCCCCTGCCCTGCACGTATAAGTTTTCTCTAGTCTATTTTGATAAAGTTTAGACCTATGACCGCTACACAAGGTTTTCCGTCTCTTCCAAACTATCGGTTTATACTGTGGGAGTCAAAAGTGTCCTTTTGTGTTCCTCCTATTTTTAATAATTGTTGAATTTGTTCTCTTCTTGAATATGCGTGGAATATTTGGACGTTAAGCAACCTACAATCATTCATTTTTCCTTAACATTTGTGCATATATCATTCCAATATTAACCCGCTGACGATACCTCAATTTCCCTCTGGATGTTCCTTAACTGAAAGCAGAATGGAGGCTAGCTAATAATATTTATTTACTTCTCATCAAGAAGGTTATTTGGGGATTCTCTGGCCAATACCTATTGTTCCATACTGCCTTTTTTCCTCCTAATCTCGCATATTTCCCTCACTGGTCGATTTTTGATAACAGTTATGTAAACTATTGTTTTAGAACAATAACAAGTTGGTGAAAAAGTTGATATCTGTTGGACCAAATAATTTTTAAAATATTAACTTCCCTATTGATTATTTGGTCAAACAAAAAAATGTATACACGGAAAATGTTTAATTTAATAGTTTATCAGGGTAAACCTAAGGAAATTTTCTAAATTTAGTTCAGGAAAAAGTATGTGTTGATCTGAAAATGGGTAAGTTGTCTTTTTGTATGATGTAAACTATGTCACATAAACAGTCTAATGTATCATTTAATATTTCAAATATGCATAAAAATGAAAAATTTGCTTTTGACTTTGTTAGAAGTCTGTCAAAAAGAGGTGGTAATATTTTATGCATCATTTATGTCAAATCACAGCACAAAACTCGAGATCATTTGTTGTTTCGAAAATTGTTTTTTAAAGAATATTACAATATGTGTTTATTGCCTGTGTAATGGTTTCATGTAAAATTTTAAACCTGCAGAAATATACAAAGGATTTTTCACTAAGATATATAAACATTCGTGAAGTTTAGAATGGGATCACTTTATACTTTATAATATTACATATTATAAATTAATCAAGTCATAATTATTAATTAGTCCACAATGGCGTTTAATTATCTAATGGCTTTAACTACTTCCAATAAACAAAAGGAGAACTAAAATCCTATGATCGATTTGGTCTTCCTTTGAATAGGCTTGGGTCAGAATTGTCTCCCTTTTTCGGTAGGTATCTTGTATATAGTTTAATAGGATAAATAGAAAAAACTTCACTTCGCATACCATCTTGGCAAAAAGGCTCACGGACATTTAAAAAATCGTTGTCAGAAGACATACAAGACCATGACCAACAAAATGAAACAAAAAAAAAACGATACTATACTGAATACTGAACGCGGACCCTACAAACATTAGGGTGAGGTCATGTGTTCGGAAGGGTAAGAAACTTCTGTTATAACTTGTGTCAACCGTCGTGTTACTCAGCAGTCAAAACCGGTGTTTAGTTACAATCGATGTTTGCAGTCGGAGGATATCCATTGTCATTTGTGATATTATAAAATTTTTCTGAGTAATGACTTCAATCCTTTCACGAGAAATCCTTGGTTAATTAACTTTCTGTTCGTCAGCAATCCTCTTTCAATTATCCTGATAGAAAGCAAATGCCCTGGAGTAGTGTCGATTGAAAAATATACACTCCATATGCAGGCACGGTAGAATGATGTACAGATGAAAGGAAAATTTACAATGGGAAAATCAAAGTCATCTCTCTTGTCGTAAAGTCTTGTTCTTAACCAGCTCTTATTTTCAATTTCTTGGTGTGTGTGTGTGTGGGAGGGGGGGTTCGGATAATATTAATTAAAGAAAACATTATTTCACTTAAACTATTTTCACTTTAATTTAGCGGAGTTGCATTAGAACTAATACACATGCTAAGACATCCCTAATTTCATTACTTTCTAAACTCTATGTCAGGCTTTTGTGTAGTGTGATTTTAGATTCTTCAATTCCTTAAATTACTTTATCTAGGTCAAACTTTAGGGAAAATGATTTGAATTACTTGGCCATTACCGACAATACTAACATGTTGGACATTTTCATTGTATTCTGAATTCAGCCGGAGCTGGAAGTACCTGCCCTGCTCGAGAACTTTCATTCATTATTATAAAGATAAACAGTAAACATACTCATGACCTGCTTCTTTTTTTTTGACAAACGTTTACATGCACCGGAATTTTTAACATAATAAGTCTGCACTGATGAAAATTATAAGACTTGTTAAAAAATTTCTCAAAATTTTATAAAGCATTCTAGACAGTTTTTGTTCTTCTATTTTCACACTTCAAAGTCTTTTAAACTTATGGTTAATAAAAAGTTGATCCAATTCTATCCCTTAATGCATCATGGTTCTATTCAGTTTTTAACCCTTTCCACAATCTTGGGTACACAAACAAATACACGTGCTTCCTGTTTGAATTCCCTTCGTGTTACCTATAGGCAGTGTTAACTGTAGAAAAAACGTTTTTTCACATTAAATTCAGTAAACATTTTCCTCTTTGGCTATTGAGTCAAAGGTGAAATTTACCTTCAGCATGCCTAGACAACATAAAACTAGTAACTTGATTATACTGCGGCCATGTGTGTTTTTCCTGCCGAAAAATAAAAAAAAGTAATTCCTTAAAAATTTTTTGTTCGCTAACAATCAAGGATATATACTCTACCATCAGTAGATGCATCACAACAATTATGGTGCTATGTTTTGTATTTTTGACTTGAACTGCAGGTTTAAGATTGACTTTTTCCCTGTTTTTGTGCCACTGTATGATTTTTGCGAAAAAACCTGAAATTTCATTTAAAAATTTACTTTTGTCTTAAATACTGATATGTGTGGTAAATATGACTCTAATAAATGAAATGTATGGAAATTGAGGGTGTGTTAAAGAAAAATGTGACATATTGTTTTTAATTACATAATTTGATACACAAACCTGAAGTATCTTTATTACAAGAAGTCAAATGCTTCCTTACAACATTTATGACTGAATATGGGAACAATAACCATACCTTTCTGGGTCACTTGCATGTATGAATTTCCTAGTCTCTGGCTGTGGGTCTGTCAAACGAGTCATAAACATGTCGAAAACCCATATTGGAATCTATAAATGAAATAAATTACATGTTTAGAAGGAATGTAACATTAATTAGTATTGCATTGGCTGTTCTTACATATTTTAAGTAACTTCAGACAGATTTTAGCTTTTTAAGTGTATGTATTATGTCTGAGTATTATATTGATGCCTGACAACTTGGCCGAGCCTAAACTGAACAACACTATGGCAGCTACTACCAAGAAAAGAAAAATATTAGCTCATTAAGGGTGAAAATCGGGTAAATTAACATTAATTTGCCATTTCAACAACTTTCAGTGTGAAAACTGTGAGGAATCTTTGCAAAAAAAATCGTCTGCAATGCAAACCTATAGGGAAAATGATCGGAATTACTTGGCCGTTACCGACAATACTAACGTTTTGGACAGTTTCATTGTGAGATGAGGTATGAACGTTGACCGCTGTTTGGAGCTTGTATATACATACTCTCCCCCCTTAAAAAAATAAAGTGTTCAGTGCCTATGATTTCAAAGTCCGAGAATATAATAACGACAAATACGACGATTTCCTGGAAAGAGACAAAATATTTTCATGTTCATTATTGTATGAAATAATTATCTTATTCTAAAATGCCTGTCCAAAAATTAATGAAAAAAAATATAGCTGATTGTTACGGATTGCGTCACGGTTTTTTCTTCAAAAGGGCATAGTCTTTTAGCATATTAACCTCATGAAAATAGCATACATGTTTTTGCATTCTCCTCTCTTGTTATTTGTATGTGTGGGGCTCCTTTTTCAGACTGAAAAATACTATATAGAACAAAAAGTCGACAAACAAAATTATCTATAATTCATACACAAAATAAAAGGCATGTTGTCTCTAGTAAAATAAGAAGATCAATTGAGGGCATGAACACGAATCAGATATCACAAAGGTTCCTGTGCCATAGCATTCAAAAAGGTGTCCACTGCCATTTTTCTTCATGATCGTTATCCTTTGCCGTCAAATTTTGAAATCTTCTCTTTCAGTGCTAAATTATGCTTTAATTTTATGTTGTTTTTCATATACTATCAACATAATGGATTACAAAATAAGTCATTGATTACTATAAAGTAGTCGTTGTTAACTTTTTTTTACAAAATACTTTTTTTCTTCGAAAGAAAAGTAAATTTGTGGACCGTCGCATGGATTAATCAGGATTTATTCATCAAATGTCATAATATCACGCAATAAATATTTAAATATTCCGTGGAAATAATAATAAGCCTGCATACATCTCTAGATCTGTCTTTGATTTATTCACAGTTTTGTAGGGAACAACCAAATTCGAATTCGTAAACAATTCAGAAAGGTTCCGTTGTGCAACAAAAGATTCCGTTACATGCCGGAAGGGTCCGTTATTGCTATGAACCGTGGATATGATACTGACCGCTCGCATTACGTGTCCATTCAATGCTGAACATAACTAAATCCATTTTTTACCTCAAAATATTTATTCTGAAAAAGAAATCATAATTAGTACTTTATCAGAACGTGTCCAATCAATGCTGAACAAAATATAATCCATAACTTTGACATCAAAATATTCATTTTGAAAAAAAATCATATTTCGTACTTCTTTTTAAGTTGACATGGTCTTATGTTGATCACAATTTTGAAATTTTGGGCTTCAATTTCCCCGAAACACTCTTGTTTACTTATACTCAAAGAAAAAAAACTGTTCATCTGTACTAAGTCATATAAATGACGAATTGACTGGGAGAGAGAAGACGCACATGCAGTCTGATTGCAGCATTAATAACTTTCCTTTGAAGTATAATGTAGCTATTTGTCAAGACATTAGCAAAGAAAGTAGATTTATTTTAGAATAAGGTATGGACGTGACTTTTTTCACATATTGATAACAAATATGAAAAATAAAAAATAGGGTCAATGTCAGAAGACAGCATTCCAACTAACGAAAAACAGAGGATATTTACAAATCTAGAGATGGCTTCAACAATGGTGGAATACCACTCCATGTGAAAAGCTCTAAATCATCTCAAATAAATTACATGGTTCACATAAAATAAAACTGCTCATACCTGAATATTAACCAAAAAAAAACATGTAACAAAACAAATAACACAACTACAAACCTATGAACACACTGCTGGACTTGTGACAGGCGCATGGGACATGTGGTGGGGTCAAACTACGTTTTATGTGTAGTTTCACAATTTCATTGTATTTCGGGGTCTTTTACAGCTTCCGTTATGGTATGGACTCTGGTTTATTGTTGAAGGCCATAATGGGACCTGTTGTAGTTTAAATTATATTGTCATTTGGTGTGTGGCTATCTCATGGACAATCATGCCACATCTCCTATTTTTATAGTTAAGTGGGATCCAAATCCTCCCTTGACGAGAGGTCACAGGACAAAATTAAAGAAAATAAAAGCAGCAACAGACGAACAATAAACATTTAACAGAAATTCACCCAATCTTACTAGAGATTACCTGAATTACAATAAATATACTTAACAAAAATAATACACAGATACCTCTGTAATGAATGAACGCAGTTACTGAAAGCAAATCCAGGATGAGATTCCTGATGATCAAGGCTCTTAAACAGTATGTCAAACGATCTAATACTGTGTTGTTAATAAACGTCAGGAAAGACAAGAAGCATGCAATGGCAAATTTTTTAAAATTTGTGTATGGAGGCAATAAGTGTGTTTATATCTGTATCAACAAAAAACAGTTTTAATGCTCTGATTGCAACGTCGAAACTGTACCCTTTGTGAATATCTTTGTTTAACGGAACAGTGAAATTTAAACTTTAGTGCAATCACGTGAAAACCGAACCAGTTATGAAATGTAAACACCATACGAAAGAGCAAATTACACGTCTCCATCATGAAGTTAACTGTGGGAAAAGATAATCGCTCTTTTTATCATAAATTGTAGTGCCTAAACAACCTTGTTTAAATTTTAAATTAAAATCTGTAAACGAAGTACGGCCATGGATGATATAAGATTTATTTAAGGTAAATCTTAAGGATAAATTACTATTGCAAATTTTCGAATATCTAGATTATTTAAAGCTAAAAAAATTATCGAAAAATCTAAATGTATTATTAAACCGGTCCACTAAATTCTGTTTTAGAGAGTTTTTTGGAATTTTTGACACTAAATATGATTGCTAACAATATAAAAATAAATCTGCAACGAGAGGAACACAGTTTGTGCCTATGGAATTGCCAACTATTTGGTGAAAGACAGTGTTGCCCAATAGTACATAAATATTATCAAGAAGTAAGCATGTCAGGTGATTTCAACAAGTGTATTTATATAAGTTTTATCTTAAAAAGAATCTTATTTTTGGAACATCTAAGAAAGAAAACAGGACTTTGAATGACCAATTAATTAGATGTGTCAACTTATCCTTAATAAGCTTATTCGGTAACGTGTTAAAAGAGTAGAAAAAGCAGGACTATCTTTTGTAGAAATGGGAACTTGAACAAACTTTAATTTGTCTTAAACATCTAGGGAATTATAATACTCCAAATGTATTAGTTACACTACTTTTTATAACATTTATTGCAGTAGTTAACAATGAGAGTTTTAATAGTTGTAAGAACACTAGTTATTAGAAATGGGACGTTAGTAGTAGTGCATTTACTAGAATCGAGACAAATATGGAAATGTTTACTGACGATCTGTTGTTTGTCAAGTTTGTAGCTTTGAAAGTGTTGGAACTGTAATTGTCATTGCGGAGAACCTTGAAATAATACTTTCGACAGACAATTACGATATCGATTGCTGCTTTATCCTCAGAAACAGGTTTTTAATCTGGAAACATCATGAGATGTATTTCTTTCTTTTTTGTGCGTTTAATAATGTTTAATATAAATATCTGTTATTTTCATTATACTATTTTTTAAAATGATTTATCAAGGTCCCTTTCCTGTTGCAATAACATCAAAACATTTGATTTTTCAACACTGTATAAATCTATTCCATATTCAAATCTCAAAGAAAAATTAAAAGCCTTAGCTCACCTCTGCTTTGTTAAAAAAAGATGGCAAAGCAGATACTAATATGTATTTGGTTCTAGGGAGAGACCTTATTTTTTTATTAACCTCTCTGATTCTTAAAAAAATAACTCTAAAGATGACATTTGTGGAATGCTAGATTTCTTGATTGACAAAATGTTTGTAAGGTTTGCAGGACGAATGTTTCAACAGACTGTCGGCATTCCAATGGGGACCAACTGTGCACCCCTTTATTCCTTTATTCGTTTAAAGCGGACTTCACACAGAGCCTTCTATAGAGAAAAGAGAAAACATTGGCTCAATCTTTTGGGTTTTAACGTTCCGCTATATAAATGATGTCCTTTCACTAAATAACTCTAAATTTGGTAACTATGTTGACCGCATCGATCCCATTGAACAAGAAATCAAAGATACAACAGAAACAGAAAGGACTGCCTCTTACCTAGACTTGCATCTAGAAATAACAGTAAGGGCGGCTTAAGAACAAATCTTTACGACAAGACTTTGATTTGCCGATTGTTTACTTTTCGTTCAAAAAACTACTTAGCCAAGGATTTCTCAGGGAAATATTAGAGTATTCACTCCGGAAGTTTTTCAATCGCCATCATCAGTTGTTTGACCGGTACGAAATATCCATTTCACTAATGACAATGGAAATCTTCCTGCTCTCGTAAATACAAATCCGTTCCTATACCGGTTATATGGATTGTGACTATACCCCGGCTTTATCTACTGAGTATCACGACGGGTGCCACAAGTGGATCAGGAGTTGCTTACCCTTTCGGCGCACCTGAACTCGCTCTTGTTTTTTTTGGGTTTGTGTTATTCCAGCATTAGTTTTCAGTGTAGTGTTGTGTGTTCTTTATTTGTCTTTCGTTTCATTTTGTTGGCCATGGTTTTGTCTGTCTTCCGACTCAACGATTTCTGTCTTCCCCCTTTGTATCTTCGAATTCCTTTTATCAGAAATTGCTTTCTTTATCCATTTTTTCAATATGCGTGTAGAGATTTTGCGATAACATCACCACATTCGCTCCAATAAGTTTTGGCTGAAGTGCGATATTTAGGACCTTTTGAAGAAAGACAATAACCTCTCTGTCTATGACGGTGTTAAGGTCTCAAGTAAGAACCTGATCAAGTAATGGTAATAATCTTTGCTTATTAAGGAGAATGAGAGGTTCGATGTTCTCATACTAAGTTGTAATTTATAACATGACTTTACGATGTCTAAATGTTCTGGCTAGATTAGGTCGATTCCTTGGTAAAATAAGGAATTTTTAGAAATTGTCTTGTGCGATTTTCAAGTTTGTCAATTTTTAGCCGGATTTTTCAACGAAAAATTTCGGCTAATTGATTGGCCTTAGTCGGTATGGCTCGGTGTCCACAATTAGGTTAAAGTTTTGTTTAAAGTTTTGTTTTCTGAAAATAACTAAGATGTTTTTGAATGGAAATGGAGGATACTTGGAACATTAATAGATATATATGTAAGGTACTGCACAAAGCAAGAATTATAACTCTATTGCGTGTATTGTCTAAATTATCTCCCCTTGAATTAGGTTAAAGTTTTGGTTAAAGTTTTGTTTTTTGACAATAACTCAGATGTTTTTAAATGGAATTGATTGATATTTGGAACATTAATAGACTTATATGTAAGGTACTGCACAAAGCAAGAATTATAACTCTGTTGCGCGTATTGTGGAAATTATCTCCCCTTGAAAGAGGTATGTCTTGTATTATAACATTGAAAAATCCGGCTTTAATGCGGTTTCCACATATCTCTTGTATATGATTTGTACAGTTTCCTTAAAGGGATTTTTTTCAAAATTGGTAAAAAGTGAGACTTAGTTCATGACACGTACATTACCATGTTTGATGATGAGTAACTTATCAGATGCTGTGTATGGGTTCATGTTAATTATTCTTAAGTTTTCTGCTTGATAAATGGTTTTAGTTTATTTAGCCCAATTTTTAGATTTTTTGACACAGAAATACATGGTTGTAAAAATGCTGTCTTTTGATAATTCATAACTTAAACTTATATAATTGTAATCATTTGATAAAAAGGCAAGGCACATATGACTATTTCAACAAGAATGTAGTATTTTCTATAAAAAGTAATAAATTTGTGAAATTGATGGCACATCAACAATATTTTTCCTAGGGATTTGTATTTGATAGATTTCTAATTTTGCAGAGTTAAGTTGTGATTTTTTTATGTGTGTTCTATATCAAAATGAACCAAATAGTATCAAATTTTCTAAGTACTTACTATTTTCCCATTTGAAGCAAGTTTTATCTACCATGTGACCATTGTAGAAACAATTTACCTAAAAAAGTTAGATTTTCTTTAATTTTTCACCACAAAAGATGAAGAGTAATAGATGTTAGTCAGTTTTCATATTGCAGCCAAATTCTCGGGGCAAATACATAACTTAATGACCCTTGTCTTTTGCATTGCACAAGCATTTTTGAAAGATAGTGTTTATAAGTAAATTAAGTTTGAAATCCTTTTTCTTTGAAACGACTATGAATCTTTCTTGTTTTTGGTCTACAAAATTAATTTTGCAAGCCAAACTTAAGTTTATGAGGACCTAAGTTCGTGCCCATACAGTTCATTACAGTATTATTTGGCCAGTTTGACACAATTCATTTATCATGTGTTACAAGAAAAAAAGACACTCAGAAAATTCTGATTAATATTCTGCTTTAAGATAAGGAATATTTTAATGAAATAATAATGTGTTAAGTTTAAATAGACTTAGCTCCCTTTTCACAGAAAAAAAGATATCTCTTCGTCGGGTGTATAAACCATTCATTTGTATGAGCTTGTAATCAACCCAAGTAAATTAAATGTATTTAGGAAGATTTCTTGATCCATCAGAGATCCACAAGGGTATTTACCACATATTGTTTTATATAAATTTGTGGAATTTATTTAGATTCAAAACCCCTAAAAGTTTAGGTAGGTGTTGCATATAGTAGAACCCCTTCTGCTGGAATTTGCATAGAATTTTATTTTGTTTGAATATATATATATATATTATGTTTGGTTGTAATGCTGCATAGTAAAGTTGATTGTAGCAAAACAACATTGATGATCATGTATTTTGAAAGCCCTAGGTTCATGCTGGTGAACCAGATGTCCCTGATGATATTCACCAGATGAGTTCTTTGACTTTTCTCACATGAAGGCTAAACTAGAGTAAATCAAATTCCATAGGCGGCCATTATAACATTTTTGCTAATAAAATTTTTACCTGAAGTT
>JAULBM010073660.1:0-10014 GCA_032357055.1 Geukensia granosissima | reverse complement strand
AGCTCCCCACAGTTTTTTCTGGGGGACAAAAAGAGGCATTTTATTGTTTTTAAGATTTACATTCAATTTTGATGGTTTTTATAACACCGCAAAAAATGTGGTTGTATTATGTTATGGCGATGTCGTCGTCGGCGTCGTTTGGCAATGTTGTTGTCATCTGCCTCTTCTATCTGTGGACAAAAAGGCTTCCGCAACTTATCTTTTGATGGAATGAACCGATGTTTTTGGATGTTTGATACATTGATTCCTAGTATGAGATATGGTGTGGGATTGATTTTGGGGGTTCCAGTGCCCCCAATCTTTATGAGGTGTCAAAAAGAGTAATTTTTAAAATTTACATCCGATTTTGATGTTTTTTTCATTGTGTTCCTTGTCAAACAAACTATCAAATCCACTCCTCCCGCCATGCTTTATCTCTAACTGTTTTTGGGTTTCAAGGGGGTGAAAATTGGCCACGACCAAATTTTCGAAACTGTTTTATTTGTCATCCGATTTTGATGGTTTTTTTATTTGATTCCTTGTGAAAAATACAGAAAAAGTTACTCCAAGCAATTTTTGTATTTTTTACGGTTTTTGTTATAATCTTATCCCGAGCTTGCTTTCAGTAACAGCGAGCATTCATTAAAGAGGTATCTTGTTTTTGCATTTTGTTTTTTTTTATATTAATTGTAATTCAGGTATCAAATTGGATGAATATCTGTTTGTTTTTTTATATTCGTTTGTAACTTCTTTTGTTTTACTTCCTTTTTGCTTATGTCCACTCGTTGGGGAAGGATCGGGAGCCCACTTAACTAGTTTAACCCCACAACATGTCTCATGTGCATGTCCCAAGTCGCCAATTGTGGTCATATGTTTTGTTACATGTACATTTTTGGTAATATTCAGGTTAAAGCAATATTACTTTACGTATACACGTTAATTCAGAGCTTTTCACAAGGACAGGTATTCCACCCTTAATGAACGCCTTGCGTAGACGTCTAAATTCCTGTTTTTCTTGTGGTTGGAGTGCAGTCTTTCTGACATTGACTCCATATCTTTCCATTTTCTTCCTAAAACTACGTGATACCCTATACTAAAAGATTTCCAATATCATCGCCAACTAACCAAGATATAAGCTGTTATCATTACTGAGCAAATTAAAGTCAGCCTTTATAACTTTTTTCCAACACCCCCGCCTTGATTAAATTTGTCTGAACCAACTGCAACCAAACATTGTGGAATAGTCCTTACATAGCCCTTTGCCAAAATTGCAGTCGATTTCAATATCAATACTTTTGACAAAAATTAGAAAATCTTTTAAAATATGATTCTTTCTGCGCTTGGACCTTAAGTGTCAGCAATTGGGCAGTCTAAGTCCAGTGTAGACTTTCTAAGTGAGAAATGAAAAGTGCATAGTCCAACGAGACAAGACAAATTTGAAACAATTTAATTAAGATTTCCACGACGGGTGATGTGCGCAAGACAAGAGATGCTTTCCCTTTCGGAGCACTTGATCCCATTCCTTATAAATGCCTTCGTGGGTCGTGGATACCAAGCATTTGTTCCTTATGTTTTCCTTTTATCTTTAAACTCTTTTCCGGGTTAACATCAATCAGAGAAGAGTTTAACTTATTATCGTATTACCGGTAACAGGTCCATAACTTGAGATACACTTTCTACAATAATATGATGCTATCTACTATCCGATTGACAGACTAAACGATCAGTGGCAAATATATAACGCACAGTTCTGGACATAAAACATTTTGACAAATGTGAATAAAATTAAACATGAGGTACGTTAAAGAGACGATTCAGAAGGTACAAGACAATAGAGATTTTAGCGACCATATGCCTACTTTATTGAAATCTACAGGGGTCTTTTTGTGCGGGATTGAGGTATTCCACTCAAACGTTACCCACCAAGACACAATGCCAGATATTTCGCATTAAGGCCGATCCAGTGAAGACTGTCCGAACAACCGTTCTATAACATGAGAGAATTACTATGGTGAACACGAGAAAGTGTCGTTGTTAAATTGGAATAAAGTTTGATGACATTGGAAGCCTATTTGCGAATAACCAAATGGCAAAACCCGAATTACCAAAAGGAAACTGAAACTCCATTTTCCTATTCAAAAACTCAGACAACATTTTCTTTTCATTAAAATGAAGTTTGATGACATTGGAAGACTATTTGCGAACAACCAAATGGCAAATAGAATAACCAAAAGGAAAATGGAACTCCATTTCCTATTCAAAAACTCAGTACAATATTTTTTTTATTGGAATGAAGTTTGGTAACACTGGAAGCCTATTTGCCAATAACCAAAAGGAAAATGGAACTCCCATTTTCCTATTCAAATTCGAAAACGAAAAACAAAAAAACGAAAAGTAAACTACTCGATCTTCGTTAAATAAAAAGCTTTTCTACGAGAATATATCAATGCGATATGTTATAGTAAATACATGTATAATGCACATGAGAAAAAAACTGCATTTTGTCTGAATTAAGTTTACTTCATATAAATATACAACATACTGCATGTACTCCAAATATTGGTAATCGGATATCATATTTACTATAAAACTATAAAAAAAAACATTAAGCAATATAAATCGACAAGCTTCGCCGAGAACAAGAAGAAGAAAAAGTAAAAATTTTGAATTGTTGATAAAATTTATTATATTAAATACATTTTGTCAGAGGTAATTTATCAAAAGTATCGAAAATTCATTTAACATTTACTATGCAATCAATAACTTAAGATAAAAATCAGTAAAATGAAAAAATAAAGACTTTGTCCATCTAATCACTTTAAACTTAAACTTCAATGATTAACCTTCAATTTGAAGGCATTTACCTACCTTACTGTCCTTTAACAAAGTACCTTAAGAATTAAGACTGATACAGTTTCAGTCTAAGTTAAACCAATCGCAATTTACAACTTATAACTTACCGCTTTATATTTACAAAAAGCTACATTATATTTTATTACACCAGAAATCTGAACAAACAAACATATTTTTATCTACAAATTTTCTTCAGAAATTAGCCATACAGTTTTAAAAATATTTGACAAAGTTCCAATATTGGCCCTGGAAATATCTGATAAAAAGGAAAAATTGGCTCTTCTTTTGAGAACTTTCTGGTCCTAATCAGCTATTTTTCTTTTGCCAACGTTAAGGCCATTAGATGTCTTGTTTTTTACTTGTTTTGCTTCAGGTCAAATTTTATAAACCAACCCGCCCGTCCGCACGTAAAACACACACAAACGCAAAATGAGAACAGCTATGATTGCTTACATATTTCATTTATACAGCTTGTATTGCCTGCATATATATGAGGCCGTTATTTCTCAGACAGATGAAACGATAATGCTATGTTTTTTGTGGGCATTTGATATAATTGTTCGTAATACTTCAATGCAAACAGGTGGTTTTCTTTGTTTGTTTTTTGACATCAAAATGCTTAAAACCTACCCGCACGCGGACGCAAAACAAAGAAACACAACTTTGGCCTAACTTAGTATCAAAGTTAAATAGTTCAATAGTAAATAATCAAACAAACGAATCCAAACAAGATCGTGAACTGCACAAGCACAAAATAATACGAACATCAATATCCAGACTTTATAAGTTGTTGGATTGTCGCCATTAGAGGGGCATATCTCTTCGCATTTCCATCCGATAATTTTCCGGAATCGAATATTTGCCATGCTCCATTTGTGTTCGATACCGAGCACATCACTACTGCCTGTGAGCAATTTGCGTGGTCAAAACTTGTTTTGCACAAGTCTTTTGAAGGATCTGATGCTTCATAAAATCGCAGACTTGGATTTCGATACTTAGAAATGTTTGGCGATGCCCAGGCACTCAAAGTGAAAAATAAATGAGTTATATTTTGGGGTATTTTTTGAAGAAAAACATCTATGGTGTGATGACCTCGCATGGTTTCTACATCTATCTTGTCACCAGAGTGTTTCACAGCATTGTCTTTATTCCCACGAAAATCGATAATATTTTCAATGTTTGTTCCATTAAACAACAAACATGACGCATCTAGAAAGTCTAATCCACTTTCTGGAAACCCCCAGAACAGGTCGAACACCACATGGTCAAAGTTTTCTGGAATGCTATAAAGGCACACCACTAAGCAAACAGTTGTGTTCGGCTCCACGTCGAAGTCTTTCAATTTGCAAAGGCGTTTTTGGTCATTAAAGGTCTGAAAACAAATAAAAAACAGAAAAGAATACTTAAAAGGTTACCATAAGTGAAACTGGAAACTTCAAACACCATGTCGCAGCTACGCGCTTTTATTTAATTGTGTTTTTGATAGTGTCGTCTTGCAATAACAGATTCTAAAATTTTGTATAAATCTATTTGTATTGCTTGTACATACCAGGTTGAAAGCTACTTCGCACAAAAGATCATTCAAGATTTTATGAGATGAACTTGTAAATATCGTGCATGGATACCGATATGACGCCAAGGGAGAACGTTTTTATTTTCATGGTATACAACTGTGAAAGGTAATTCAATCAAATAATCTCCCTTTTCAATATTAACGAGATGAATTTGTTAATAATCTTACATAGTTATACCAACTAGACGCTGATTTATAAACAAAGATTAAAAATGTGAATTTAAGGGAAATTGCTCGTGGAAACCAAAAGCATACAGCTGGTTAACAATAATCATCGGTCGTCTGATTTGCTGGCGAAATCTACTTTAATTGGAAGTTACCATCTGTGAAATTTGATTTGATATTGGATCACCATGTTACTTGTGAAAATCCCAGAGTTAAGATTAAATGAGAGCCTCAGAAAACTGAGCCATTATCGCTTACTTGACATTTGGGCCTATCAGAAACAAACATTAAATGGCTAATAGTCGAAATGATTGTTTGATTAACATTATAACGGATCTTGCATATATGTTTTCTGTCAAATATATTTCCGTAAGACCAAGCGGTTTTGGAGAAGAAAATATTTTATATTCAGCCAATCAGAAACTAGAATCGTCCATTTCGGTCATATATTTAGTCCGATAAAGTAAAAAAAGGAATGTTTATACAGGACCTTAATAGAGTAGGAGTTGCTTACACTTAGGGAGCACCTGGACTCGCCCTTGTTTTTGTAGGGTTCGTGTTACACTAGCTTTAGTTTTCAGTGTATTGTTTTGCGTACCATGTTTGTATTTCATTTCTTAAATTCCCTCTGTTTTGAAGTAGAGGAGAGTCTCTCTGACACCTATCCCATATCTTTTCATTTTCATACTCATCTAGTGAACGTTCCACAAAAGTTTGATTCCAATAGAGCAAGTGGTTCCACACAAGATTTTTTAAAGAAGTTCCCATAGGGTCCTATGTTAAACTAAGTTTGGTTATGGCGGCCATCTTGGTTAGCGGGCAACTTCATTGGATATAATTCTGAAAGGCACCCGCCAAGTTACCATACCACACAAGTTTGGTTCATATTGAGCAAGTATTTTCAGCAAGTGGAATTTTTAATTAATTACCCAGAGGGTCCTATGTTAAACTAAGTTCGGCTCTGGCGGCCATCTGGGTTGGTCGGAAGGGATGCCGGATATAATTTTGGTAGAGGACCATCTGAGAACCATTCCACTAAAAGTTAGTTCCAATTGACTAAGCAGTTTCAGACAAGAACATTTTTAAGTGAAATTCCCAAATGTTCCATGTTAAAATAAGTTCGGTTGTGGCAGGCATCTTGGTTGGTCGGTTGGCATGCCAGATAAAATTCTGAGAGTGGACCACCTGAAGACCATTCTGCTAAAGTTTGGTTCAAATTGGCTCAGCAGTTTCAGACAAGAAGATTTTTTAGTGAATTTCCTTTAAGATCCCATGTTAATCTAAGTTCCGCTGTGGTGTCTATCTTGGTTCGTCGGTGGGGATGCCGGATATCATTTTGGTAGAGGAGCATCTAAGGCCATTCCACTTAAGTTTGGTTCCAATTGGCTCAGCAGTTTCAGACAAGAAGCCTTTTAAGTGAATCTCCCATAGGGTCCTATGTTAAACTAAGTTCGGCAGTGGCGGCCATCTTGATTGGTCGGTGGGGATGCCGGATATAATTTTAGTAGAAGACCATCTATGGACCATTCTACTAAAGTTTGTTCCAATTGGCTCAGCAGTTTCAGACAAGAAGATTTTTTAATACAACAATCCCCTTTTGTACTATTTTTGTAACGGCGGTAATATTGGATGGCCAAATAGGATGCCGGATAAAAAAAAGGGACCATCCAAGGACCATTTCACCAAGTTTGGTCAAAATTAGCCTGGCAGTTTCCGAGGGGAAGATTAAAATGTGAATTTTGGACGACAGACGCCAAGAGTTGGCAAAAGCTTTTGTTGCTCTATCGTTACCGTTGGCCAGGTGAGCTTAAAATTCTGCCAACCACAGAAGTCGGTAACAGAGCTTATCTTTTGGCCCTGAAATATAATTCAGTAAAGTATACAGCAAAAAATATTTAAACCTATTTCATCGTCATGTGTCTTCAAGATGCCTAACTATTTAACCGTTTCTAATCACATTAAGAGCAGATCAAGAGATGAAATCAATTTAAAAGTATGTTAGCTAGGTGATAATTGCAGAATCTCTTTAGAGCCATGTCAAGGAATTACCTCGACTTTTACTGCATATCTTTTTTGCCTAAAAAAGTGAACATATTCACTGAAACAACACATAATATAAAAAACAACATAAAACTATGGAGATAATTTTCGGTGTGTGCAGAGGTTGCGATTTAGAAATCGGAATTTACCAACTGCCATCAAATTTCTATGCATACTTCAAAATTTAAGTATTTATTACATTTCTTTTCATGTATTCATGCATAATAAGATTGGAGTGTCTATTGCAAGGGTCTGGATCAGCGATCATTTTGACCCCCATTAACTGAAAACTAGCGTTACTTTTGTTGAATTGTTTATAAGGATTGATTTTGCAAAAAGGAACATCAAAGTCAGATGAAGATTTTTAAAAAATCCAATATCAAGCGAAAACCGAAAGCTTTCAATGAGACAAATTAAATGAAGGAAAAAACCCATCAAAATCGAACGAAAAAACAATTTTCCATATCATTTTGTTACAAAAAGCTATGATTGAAATGAATCAAATAAAACAAAACCATCAAAATCGGATCTCATCTCCTGCAAAATTGCTCATTTCTAAACTATCACTCCTTTTCAATAAAAATCGGTAAATCCAGTTTTCTCAATAACGGTAAGATATGGGAAAATGGCGCATATGACTTGTTATGCTGGCTTTGTCAATGGGAATACAAAGAAAAAACCTATAAAAATAGATAACTCGCATTTGATAAAAAACCTCCGTTTGTTCCGTCCTTCAAAAAACGGGTGGGCTAGATGATTAAAAGTAAATCCCAACCTTTATTTTTGGGAACTCTATACTGGGTATCATTGTATTAAATTTCCTTTATATTGTTCTATGTAAAATTTGTATTATTGTATCTTTTTTAATAGCAATGTCATTTTAACACATAAAACTTGTCTAGGAAATTCATGCTCTGTGATTGTATAAAAAGGAATTTTATGTTTGAAGTAAGGAGAAGCCGACAACAGATACCTTATTTGTGACAGAAAAAAAAGTAATTTTATAAGATTCAGTGTAATAAAACAAAAGACAGTTCTGTATTTTTTTTTCAAAGAACTGTAAAAGCTTACTATAAAATATACCTATCGACGACGATAAATGTTTTGATCATTACCCATTGTCGATTTATAAAATTACTGTTAAACAAAACTAAAACATACAAACGGATTTGGGTCGCTTTAAAGTGTCGATATGAATTGCGTTTTCTTGATAAACTCCATTCAAAATCACTTATGGTGTCTCTGATTCTGCCCAATGTCATATAGGGTTAAAGTTGTGACAATGGGTTTGCCTTGTTAATCCGGCAACGTATGGTTATGTCGCACCTGTCTACGATGTAAGAAATGCAATGCCGTAATGCCAGTGTAGGGATGAGACACAAATATTCTTTTTCTGTAAGGCGAAGGGATCAACATCACGCAATGTTCGTAATTTGATTGAATATCTGGTCGAATATGTAATTCCATCCACCCGACACCTACCACTGAAATTCTGGGGCCGGATTGATTTCGGTTCCTGACTTATGTGGTCTAGTTGCTCTTGTACCTGCTTGCGGGGTACCTCTAAAAACATTGCATAGTTGAATTGGGGCGAGATAGTCTAGGTCTCTTTGAATTTACAAATCATGTTTTACCTCTCTTTTAAGACTTTAACTTATTGTTAAAGTCTAAGAAATGTCTTTTTTTCATACACAAACCATTATTTTTATTGCAGTCAAAAAGACCTTGAATCAAGATTCTCAATTCATCAAGTATATAACGAACAAACAGACAGATGGACAGAAAATCAAAATGCAATAACTATGCTCCCACTGGAGTTTTGTTTTAGACTGAATGATGACCTGCCTCTCGTTTCGGAGGAAACAAAAAATTAAAACTACTTACATGCAATTCTCTATCCTTGTACAGCAGTTTCTGCTTGTTTGGAGCTATATCCAGCTTAGCCTGTATTTGACGTTTAAAATCCATAACGGTCATATGAGGATTGAAGTCAACTCTTGTGGATATCCCTGTCAAACCAGTCACATTTATAAAAGATTTTCCGTCAGCTGTATTAACAGTTGAGCTGTGTTCTGTTTCATACTCAACAAACATATCGGAGAGGATCGACCTAAAAAGATCCAGCGTCTCCGATGTTTTGTTAATTTCAACGGAGCATCCAGGATGTGGACATTTGCCATTTTTGGTAACATCCTTTACTAAGCACTACAAAAAAAATTATCAGCTTTCCTTTTGAATTGAACAAGTTAAGAATAACACTCAAATAAAATTTATATGTAACTTGCATATTAAAAAGTTCATAAGTAAGTAACATGTAAAAATAAATATCTAAAATGATTTCCTCAAATAACTAGGATCTGATGACGTTTCAAGTATTGCAAAAAATATTACATTTGATACGACTGACAAAAACTATGATACCAAATGCCATAGTATGGTAAAGAAGGTTACATTTGTATAAGAAATAAATAATTTTGGTAATTGCCGTGGTGAATAGCGACGATCAGTCACTTCATAAGCAATTTCCCTTTTTTAAATTAGCAAGTTTTTACCTGTATAAATGCTATCACTATATTAATATGACCTAAACAATATTTTAGTCATATTCAGGATAAAACACTAATTAAGTAAAGGTTAAAGGATGAAGGTTGGTTTTTATTTCAATTAAACAGCTGAGTAATATAAGGTAATTGTCTAAGCAAACGAGAGACGTAGCCCTGATGTTTTTTTAGACATAACCTTCCATTACTCAACTGTTTAATTAAATAAAAATTGTACTAAATCCTTTAACCAACTCACAAACCGACAAATAACAGAAAATGTTCTTATTTTGTTGTATTGGTGTATCTTTCTTCCCTACTTCTGGACGGGTGATATTGGATTTTTATGTTTCGACGAAAATCTGGCAGGTAAGTGCGATTTAACCATAAAGCGTAAATAACCGTTTTAGCCATTCTGCATCAACTACATTTGTGAAATTTATAACTGCAAATGCATTTTTTTCTTTGGTCCCGCTACGGTTTTATCAGCACTTTAAGTTTAAAATTAAAATAATGTTTCCATTTTCATCTGTTGACTATATAAACATGTATTGACGTTTATTAATTTTCCTTTGATTGCCCCGTTTAAGTGATGTTACAAACCGATACGTAAAATTTCTTTTGTTATGCAAGGCATTTTAAGTTCACAATTCCTAGTGGTCCATTCTATTTTTTTAATAGAATCTTTTGTTGAAATAAAACTTACTCCGAATTAAATGGAACAAGACCCCAATTAATTTTTTCCCCTTTTTCCATAGGGTTCAATAGTAACAAAATCTGGGTTGCTGACTTTACAATGTTTCAATAGAATTTTTTGCTGCACTATCACATTCCTTATTGATTCACAGTTCTCTGATTTGAATC
>JAULBM010073649.1:0-10014 GCA_032357055.1 Geukensia granosissima | reverse complement strand
CTAACTTGTTTCCGTCCTGAATATGCATGAAATATTTGCCACTGGACGTTAAACAACAATCAATCAATCAATCAAAGCGTAATAGTACAGTTATCAAAACGAAATAGTACAGTTATCAAAACGAAAGAGTACACATATCAAAACGAAATAGTACACTTATCAAAGCGTAATAGTACAGTTATCAAAACGAAATAGTACAGTTATCAAAACGAAATAGTACACTTATCAAAACGAAATAGTACACTTATCAAAGCGTAATAGTACACTTATCATAACGAAAGAGTACACATATCAAAACGAAATAGTACACTTATCAAAACGAAATAGTACACATATCAAAACGAAATAGTACAGTTATCAAAACGAAATAGTACACTTAAGAAACCATGTCGGGCTACTTCATACAGAAAAACCATTGTGTTAGAGCAAGAATAGTCTGTCCTATATTGTCCCTGGTGATGGACTGACCAGATATACATGTATCCAAGATTGGTCAAAATGACCGGCTATGAAGCTTGTCAGTATTCGATTATTAGATCATCCCTGTCAAACCCGGTCTATAATAAGCTTTTTTCTCAATTAATGTCTGCCTGGGCTTGGTTTACATACACGTCTGGTAAGATGGAACCTAGTTTGAGAAAACAGAAAGGACTGCGTACTATAATCATTCGCTGGAAGACTGATATAGACGGGTCGTCTTAGCTGTATAGAGGTTGTATAACAAGAGTCTAAGAAAACTGCTCCTTTTGTAGTTGCCTATTGGTAGAATCAATCAAGAGATTATTGATGAACTCTCAGAAGTATGTAATACAGGTACGTAATTACATGTTTCTATCATTTTCACTACAAAAATATGGAAAACCTACAGCTTCTTGTTTAAAAAAAATGGTCATTATTCAGCATTTGATTAACTGTTTCTTCCATCTTGTCCAGTTAACTGTCATAGACCACAAACAATCACTCCATTAAGGAATCAATCACTCGACAAACAAACTAACCAATTAATGCATTACGTTAATGCCAAATTTAGACTAAAATCAATGTTATCGCATTGAAAGAAAGTGGTTGTTATAATGAATTTATTATTGAATGTAGTGCACTGATTGGAGTAGAAAACTTTCAACTTTACTGGACCGGCATACATGTACCACACGGCTAAAGTTTCCTGTTTGTATATATATATATATGTTACTAGTATTAGATTTAAATTTATGTCCGCCTCTTCAAAAAAAGATGTTAAATGTCACATAAAAGAGTTTATTAAATGTCAACATGGAAAAAGGTTAAATACGCAGAGTTGATCTAGAAATAGATTATAGTCTTATATCGATTTTAGCCACCAATGAAGTAAAATAAACAATGAAATATATTTTTGTTCGTAGACTTTCATCAATTTGGAGAAAACCAGTCTACCAGTTTCTAATTAGTATGGTGAATTTTTCTTATAATTTGATTCTAATGTTACTGATGAGAGGTTACACCTGGAAATGTACATATAGTAAACATACATTTTCCATATTTATTCTATATTCATTCAATTTGGTAGTTTTGTATTTTATCAATTGTCAAAACTTTAGAATTATATTGTTACCGGTTAAAAAACATGCTATTAGTTATACATTTAAGGTAAAATATGGCTGATTATGTATACTTATACTCCGATGGTATTCACTAGCCGAGTTGTCGGACTTGTTTGACATAATAATTAATCAAACAATGTTTTACAGAAATTAGCTACATTTGTTAAAATTCTAAAGCACTAAAAATACGGAAAGGCTCGAAAGGAAGAAAGGCTCCAAGAATCTGAACTTTCATGCGTTTATCATATTTATTGTAAAATCAGGTGCTTTCTTTGAAACATTATCTTTAGATTATATATATTTATTGGAAGAATGTGTGATTAAACTTTGTTCATTTTATACGTGCATGTTATAAAGTTATTTTCATCCGAATGATTATTTCTGATATCAGCTTGAACGATGCATTTTATTCCTGCAAAACATTGAAATACAGGTTGACATAGCTAAATATTTTCCCGCAACATCAATTGGATTTAGAAATATGCAGACACCAAAAAGTACAAATAACACATAATAAAAAGCAAAACAAGCAAACTTGAAGCAGCAGATAAGAAAGCGTTTACTTACAGTGTAGAATACACATGCGAGAGATCAAAAGTGCGTAGTCCAAAGATTCAAGACAAATTCGAAACAAACTAAAAGACAAAACGAAAAAAAAGAGAACAAATGCTTTGATCCACAAACACAAGGAAATAAAAAAACTTTGCTTATATTGAAAAACAGGTCAAATTTAGCATTTCTATTAAATTTATTATAGGACTATAGCAGTTGTAAAAGAGTTGTCTATTTCAAACAGAAGTCTAAGCATTCATTATAGTATTCGTACAGGTATGATCTGCATGTATGCAATGGTCCGTTTGGTACTTTAAAAACACTAATAAAGATTTAATTATATTCAAATGGGTCATATTTTATTTTAATTATTCCAATTTTACAAATTTTCTCTTTTTGTGGAATTGAAATAGACTTACCTGTAGAAATTATATAAAGTTTATTCTGGGGAAGAAAAAATATATTTTTGATATATTTCAGAAATGTAATGAGCCCGAATTGAAATACTTTCAATGTTTTTACTTCTTATGGCGTGAAATTGACACCTAAATGTGAAAGTAACATAAGGACAAATTTTACTTACTTTCGTTTACCAAATGATATGTTATCCACCCAATTTGCGCTTGAATGTTAAAAGGATTTGTGCCGCTATAAACTGTTGACGAATGTAACATACAGACATTTGTGACTGGATCCCATATAAATCGACTGCATTGACCATAACTATTCGTATTGCAAAACAGTGCACATTGAGTTTTTGAGGCGTTAGATAATGTTTCGTATACAGTATTGGTCACTGAACAATAGACTTCTAATTTCGCAAATAACTGTGCATTCGATGTCTTTGAAAGTATGCAAACGATCAAGATTTTTGTCAAAAGCTTCCTGTCCATTGTCCGTTTTAAGTATATATGTTAAAACGTTGTCTCAGTATTGGTCAATTTATAACTGAAGATTTAATTGCATTTGTAATTAATTTTATCTGCCTTTTCAATATGTATATCTAACTATAACAACAAATCCATGTTCAAAGATAATTCATCAAACAAGATACCACTGGATCAATGACACTAAATATTGATAAGTTAAATTAATGACAGGAAGCGGGAGAATTCAAAGTGTCAGACAGAAGATGAAATTTCGATAGACACGGCAATCTCGAGAAAATAAAAAAAATAAAAAGAGAGTCTTTATATGTTAGCAATGTAAACCTTAAAATTCGAGAACTCCCTTTCAAGAGAGAAAGAATTTCAATTTCTATCGAAAAATAATTACATTTAGAAGTAGGCACCACGTTGTCTAATAATGATAACAGTGTCAAGAAATCGCGGCTGCTTGCATTTTGCAATACACTTTGTAGCAGAAATAAAGTTCATGTGCACGTTTTAATGCAAAAGTGGACAAATATCTCTGGCGAGTAGTATTAACAATGATAACAAATGATGTGTAATTGCAATTTAAAATTCAATTCTAAATTTAAATACATGGAAATAGATATTATGTTAGTACATTTTGAAAACCATCAGCAACGTTATTCAATCAATAAACGAAATATGCTGTTCAACTGAAGGTGCGGTAATACCATTGATATATCATCACGGCACACATATTCGGTATACATGATTTCAGTCTGTTACATTTGGAATCTATTAGTCTGTATAACAATATAATATATTGTTAAAAATAAGGTCAAAATTTATTTATTGAAGAAAATAAATTATTACAATCTACAGGTATCCAAGAAATACTACAAAAAATTTTACTACCCTTCTAATACTTCATATTATAATCCTATCACTTACGCCAGTTTAAAAATTAACATGGATATATTAAAATCATTTGTTTAATAAGAATATATTTTATACGTGCACATTATCAAGGGTGTTATGATAACAAATGAATTATGTAATGCTAAATTATAAATGCCAAAAAATAAACACAAAAGATGATACAATGTACTAAGTCCCGTGTGAATACCCATGCGAGACATCAAATGTGCATAGTCCAAAGAGACAAGAAAAAAAAAACACACTAAAAGATAAAACGTAACCAAAAGGACCAAAGGCTTAGAATCCACGAACTCTTTCACAAAACAGGAGTGGGATCAGGTGCACCAGAAGGGTATGCATCCCCTGTTTTGCGCGCACACCAGTCGAGGAATGCTAAATCTCAAATTCGGGTTAACGTCAATCCGAGAAGAGGTTAATTTAATTTTTGTAATACCGGTAAAAGGTCCATAACTAGTTTAGAAACACTAAATAGTTAGATTAAATATTTTAATATATAATTCCACGAAATTTCAAAAGGCTGAAAGTCTACGTCATATAACAGTACAAATTTGCATTATGGAGCAGCATAAAAGATTTTTCACCTTTCCATAGAATTAAACAATTCATCTCCTTACATTTTACAAGCACATGCACATGATTAATTATTAAGAAAATACACAACATGCATAATAAGATATGCACTTTATTCTGTGGAATATAAAATATTTAACGTTTTTCAAACCAAGCAATTTTAGACAGTAATAAGTGTGGACACAGAAATGTCTCGCCTGCAAATTGGATTTTCTGAATTACAAATGTGGACTTAGCCAAAAGACAAAGTTTACCCAATAGTCTGGTCAATGAGACATATTTTGCCCTATATCATAACGAATTGAACACTTTATTATTATGTCAACTTCAGCCAACATGTGTGAATAATTTTTACAAAGTCACTGAACCATTAAACTGAAGTCAAGATCAGATGTCCTATGGCAGACTGGTAAGTACTCGCCAAGATCTAACTACCGACCTAATATGTTTGACCTAGCTACTATAGTTGTTGAGTAATGGAATTGAATGTGAAAACTTGTCGCAAAATTGACAAAGTCAATTATCAATGACAATAAGTTCAAGGTCAATTGGCATATACAAGATTGACAACTTCCAACCAAGATCTCACGACAGACTAAATATTATAACCCTAGATATGACAGTTACTGAAAAATGGACTTAAGTGTAAAAAAAAATTACAAAGCCACTCAACCATGAAAATGAGGTCAAGGTCAAATAGAAGACTGGCAAGTACTCACCAAGATCTAACTACAGACCAAATATGGTGGGACTAACTATAACAGTTTTTGAGAAATGTACTTGAATGTAAGATCAGCTGTCGCAGATTTTCTAATTATTTACAAAGTTATTGAACCTTGAATTCTAGATCGAATGACGTATGAAAGGTCGGCAGGTTGATATAATGAATTATCAGCATACCATATTTGGTTAACCTGGGTCAGAGATATAAAGCTTACAGAAAAGTTTACGCGGCCGCCGCCGCCGGGGAGTAACACCTTTGTCGCTTCCGCGACTAAAAGTCGCAGGCGAGACAAAATATAATTAACTCGAATACTTGCGCCCTCTATCAGCTAATGTCTTAACGAGTGCTCGAACGCACTACAAAAATGTCTCTGCTGTATGGTGGATTAGGTGTCTAATTACGGAACGTGATTTGTGGAGTTTTCAGGTATTAATTTAAAAATGTCGACCCTGTGTATTATATCTAATTAATGAAAGAAAATCACAAGATCAAAATATATATAATTAAATTTTTAGATTCGTACATAAAAATGCGCTCATCATGATAATTGCTTATCTGTTTTTGATTATTTAAACTAGTCAATATCTTGTCTTATTATTTATGAAAATTAGCGAACTTAAAGAATTGATAAATATTTATTTTTTTATTTAAAAAGTTTACATGTTCACTTAGTTAACGACAAATATAAAACTCAACATCTGAATTCTGTTTTATATCATTTTTCTAGTCGTGTTTTCCAATTATTCAAATTGTTGAATATTTTAGTTGTTTGTTTAATCATTAAATATCAAACAATCTACAAACACTGGCCGATAATAATATCTACAATTCTGTTTCGGTTAAAGTGCTTTCATGGTAAATGCATTAAGGCGTTAAATTCGTAATCAAAAGTGAACTGAATACAGCGACTTGATAATTCGAATCGTATCAATTTTGTTGAGAAAAATAGTAAAATAAGGTCATTACGACTTACGCCTAATTTTCTATTTATTAATTGATAAAACAAATTTGAGGAAATATTTAAAAATTCGTCTTTCTACTTCTCTGGAAAGCCTTTTGTATTGCCTTGTCATTGATTTTATTCGTCTGTATAAAATACAATTTTATTATTTTTGCTTAGTATTGAAACAGCATATCCCAATTACGAAACAAATTAATATCAGCCTACTTCGGATATTCAATTTTCTGAGTGAAGTTCAGATAACGAAGGTCATCTTATTATTTAATTTTGTTATGAAAAACGCGGACAGTGGACACACTATTTGATTGAACCTCTACCAGCAAATATTTTATGCATATTCAGGACAGGAGCATATTAGTGAGTGATGATGATGAACCCTGTTTTGATCTACACCGACACATAGGAAGTCCGAGAACCCAACATAGTAAAAGAAGTATTTAAATCCGAACACAATCGAAATAGGAAGCCCAATCCGACGGTAGGGATAACTACTAAGTGCAATACATTTTTAAGCCTGTTCATAATTATTGCTTAAGAATTTAAACAAATATGAAATATGTTTGTTGAATTTTATGTCAGACAAGTCTCACAAATGAGTAGATAAATACATGCGGAACTCATTTCTACTGTCGGTATCTTCCCCTCCGAAAAAATACTTTGGGATGCGACTTTTAAATCCTGTGGAGAACAATTGTAAACGGAATCATAGACAATCGAGTTATTTTTAATGTCAAAATTAAAAGAAAAAATAATTGACGTCCAATCTAGTTTTATAGTGTTATCTCGCTTTCCATACTTTTTACATATCTCTAATCCAGCCTCGTATTGCTTTTAACTTTCGATCAATATCGATCAATTTCGGATTTCTGCTTTCTACTATGTATATTATTTATTATGAATCTTGTTCTCTAAATAAATTTGATTTGTTCTTTGATACTAGTACATGTATTTGTAGTAACTGTAAAAAATATTTATTCTGCCATCAGTTGCCGATATTAAAAGGTTGTTTTTTCGTATGATTGTGAAGTTCATCCCGTGAGGAATGGCAATTTTATTTTATTTTTGGAATTTGGAAAAATTGTGTTTTCTTTTTTTATAAGTAATGTTTTTGTCTAAATTCTTCATTATTTCAAAGATCTGAAATGCATTGTATGTAAATTTATTTGAATTTTGTTCAAGTTCTGAAATTGTAAGTAAATTTATACGTATTTGAATTTTGTATTGTCGTGTTATACATGGGAGGCGTATAAGACGTCAGTCACTAGAAATACCACCAGTCACAATTACAAATTAGTTATTGAATTCGGCTTTGACAGATGTCACAATTAGACGAATAATATATTTGATAACGATGAGGAAGTTATCGCTATTGAACAACAAATTCAAGATTTCGAAATTATTATTTCGGAGAGAGAGAGCAAGACAACTGGGCTGGTGATTACCCTCGGGGACTCCCGGTCCACCAGCAGAGGCATCGACCCACTGGTTCTAAATACAAAATTACCAATGATGAATAAATATGGAGAATTTTCGTATGCTTCATGTACATTTCAAGGAGTAACCTCATCAGTAGCATTAGAATCAAAACGGAAGTAAATAATCCAAATGTAGCAAAACAAGCATTCATGAATCTGCATGGAAAAAAATATCTGCATTAGTTTATTGTCAAGGTTGCACAATTCCATTGAATTCCAAAACTAATGTATCATTTTTCAGAAGTAAACTATAGAACTATAGTGACACTCAGTTTTGTGACCTTTTGGAGTATGGGCGGCCGGTTGGTCATAACGGGAGTCCCCTCAGGTCTACGTTTGTCGGAAACCATTCAGGTGCTGCCGATTTTTTAGCCAAATATTTAAACAAGGAATATCCATTAATGCAGTCGCCGGGCCTTTTAAGGAAAATCCTTTCCTTTGTCCTTCGGCATCCTCCCCTTTTTTAAACTCTGTGCCAAAAAGGGTTCAACCGAACGAAGAGTCATTGTTGATTAAAGTTTTCCAGAGGGCGAATCGGTAAATACCGGTCCTTTGAAAGATGAATATTTAGATGAATTTGTTTCTGTACCATATCCTACAGTGGATGATTTTATCAAATTATTCAAAGCTAAAGGTCAGGCTGCAAAATTTTTATATGAGACCTGAAGGCATTTAGACAATAGCGCATATCCACACATGACAATTAACACTTTATAACACTAATTGTAAAGCAGTTATTGTATGACTGGTTGATTTGTAATATGTTTAACTCTATGGTTTCAGTTAAATGTTTACAAAACTAATTACCCTGAACAGTAGCGAACCCTGGTGACTGATATCATATGGGTGTTTTCTATTCTATAAATGAAATCAAAATTCCTACAACTTAAAATATAGAGTGTAATGAATGGTATTAATTTAAGTTAGAATCATTTTATTATTCGTTCATTTTAATTTTCCAAAAGGCCTTAAATATGTATGCATATGTAAATGGACCATTGAACGACCCGTCCACCTCTGAACTTGTACAAAGTAAGCTTTCTATATCTGCCTCAGAATTCGAATAGTTGCGACTATTTAATAAAGTATTAATTAGCATGTTTTGTGAAAATCTTTTTAAGATGACTCGAGGTAAAAATGGTAGATTTCATCCCATTTTTGTAAATCAGCAGACGATCCAAGGAAAAAAAATAAAAATCACTATTTGTTTTTCAGCCGTGCAAATGATAAGAATTTTTTAGAATGGATTAAAAATAATACTTCAAAAATGGCAATCGGAACAGCAAAGTCAAAGTATTACCGCTCCCAAATTCATCAATCAAAATCCCGTCGTTTATATATTTGGACCCTTAGCCAGATGATATATTCTAAAACACGATTTCAAATATCAAAATATGATTTTATTGAATAATAGCCAGTTATCAAAATATTGATAATGTTATCTTTATTCGTATTGTCAACCATAATCAACAATATTTACAAAACAGTAAAAATCATGTCTTTGTTTCTAACAGTCTTGGACACGGCGGTAAAGTCTGTCTCTTTGAAAAAATTCCGGTAGATATGTTATTGCAAACAGGTAGGTGTGAACAATTGATGATAAATGTTTGTCTCGGGTGGATTAAATCTGACAGTCAACATACACAGGACTTTGCACGTAGGCATATTCAATCGTCAGTTTTTTATTTTGTTTACAATCTGTTTGGTAAAAAAAGTAAGATATGCAATGCATTATTTTTTAAAGAACTTTTCGTGCCCCACGGAAATCTAGTGAACTAAAGGCAACATCTTAACGAGGATTTATGCAGTATACAATCCAGAAAGATGTTGATTGTGTCTTCTGGCTGGCATATATTCCACATTAATTTTATAGGATGTTATTTAATTATAACATCCTATAAAAATAATTGTACTACTAAATGCAGAGCCTCCAAATTGGTTGTGGATCTTGTATATATTCGTTGTTGACCAGACATCAATTTATGAATATAGTCCGTGGGCTAGGATAGCCTTACGTGCAACCTCCCCCCACATCTCTATGGGATCAAATATTTTTTGTCCCCCAAAGCATTTTATTAAAGAAAAAGCAAGTTAACATTAATTATTTTGGAACGCATTTGTGATTTGGGGTTATTTTAATAGCCCAGTTGGATATTTTTGCCGATTTAGTTTTTAACCATTTTTCATTTTCAAAGGTAATTAAAGATAAGTTTCCGAAATAAAAAGTGGACCTGTTAGGTATTAATAGAAAGGTCTATGTATTTCCTTTCCAATGCATGTCTAGTTATATTGATTTGAGCTACGAAAAAAAAGTTGTGGCAAAAATAGTAGCCCTACCCCAACAGATATTTGACAAAAATCC
>JAULBM010073638.1:0-10014 GCA_032357055.1 Geukensia granosissima | reverse complement strand
TGTTCTGCCATCTTCAACATTCTCATCTTTGTGTATTTCTGTAAGAAATGTGAAAATAATATCATATTAATAATGCAAACAATAACAGTAAAAGTCAGGACCTGGATGGCAGAGTGGTCTTGGTAATTGATTTAAACTTACCTGTACAGACATGACAGATCACTGTATCCTATCACCTATATGGCATGAGTTCTCCCCCGACTTTGTACCGTACAAAATTGGCTGAGTTTAAATCACATCGCACGTGATAAGGTTTGTCAGTTACCTGCCTAAGGTCAGTGGTTCTCTGCAGGTACTCCGGCTTCCTCTACCAGTAAAACTGACTGGGCGATATGACTGAAATATTGTTGAAAGTGGCATAAAACCCCAATAAAAAAAAATAAAAATCATTGCAAATTCTAGTTCCTGTGAAAATAATTTTCTGGATTAGGCAGTTCATTTTGCTATCAAAAGTAAACATTTCCATTAATTATCTGATCTTAGTGTTTGGTAAGTTGAGATTTCAAAACCAACCTAATTTTTAAAAATTTGTGGTCTTTAATATAAAAATTGAATGCTTTTTATTTTGTGAAATTTCTTTGGGGTATTAAAGCCTTGGCCATTGTACATTTTGTATGATCTGCTTCATACTTAAGATAGTAAAAGAAACCATCACCTGATAAGCTAACTTGTTTATACAGCAAATTCTTGTCCATATTTATGGCCTTCATTTACTTATATGGCACATACGGTTCTTACCTTAACTCTTAACCCAGTCTTAAATCAAACCTTGACCCTAATATTGCCCTAAACCCTTACCACTACACTAGCCAAATTTAACCCACTATGTAACCCTTTCCATACACAATATCCTTACCTTTAAGAATTGGGTCCCCTAAAGTAAATGAAGGCTCTATTTATAATTGTTTCGCATTTGTTATATCTATAGTTATTATGCACTTCCTTACTTATCTGTGTAATTTCCTAAATATTATTAAAACACTACTATTAGTTTTAGAAAAAGAAGGATGCTGTAAAATTTCTTGTTTCTTATTGTTTTTTATCAGCAATTATAAACATTAAATATGGGTCAAAGTCAGCATTGCAGTTGTAATCCCTAGATGCAACATGCAAACCAATATGGTTGATGTGGGACATGTTGGTAAGCTTGAATGGACTTTGGACATGTTTCCTAAAAGAGTTATTCATGCGTTAATTAAAAGAGAAAGTCATTACTGGAAGCATTCACTGCATTTGTCATCCCTGACCACCTTGGTGGTGTAATGGTTAGCATGCTCACCTCGAGTGTAGAAGGTTGTGGGTTCAATCTCTGGCTGGGTCAAAGAACAGACATCAAAATTGGTATTTGCTGCTTCCCCGCTAAGCATACAGCATTTAGGAGTAAGAGCAAAGACTGGTCAGCCCAGAGTCGGAATAATGTGTCTGGGTAAAGTGGCACTTCTCTTCCTGCGGACTGTTGCTTTCATGAGCTAGCACGTTAAAAATCTGACTCAGCCTGTGTGTTAGTACAAAGCAGGATTCACTAATCATCAGTCATCATAAATATAATTATGAATATGAATAAAATATTTGCCACTGGACGTTAAGCACCATTCAATCAATCAATCAATCATTTGTCATCCAAAGATGCATCGTGTATTTCTATTATTGCTGAGGTACCTGATAGGCTAAACATTAAATACATGAAAGAAATAGATATAGGCCTACTGTATGAAAAAAAAAAAATCTGACCTACCGACCCTTATATTTTTCAGCTAGGAACCGTAAACACACATATTTTTTTTTTTGGCCTAATGCTTAAGACCAAATTTCAAATCTATTTGACATAAACAAACCAAGAAATCTTTGATGAAAATTGATTCATAAATGTACGAGGGTAAATTTTAATGCCCCCGCCACCTAAAGACGAAGGCATAAAAATTCCCTTCCTTACACCTCATATTCATTTCAGTGGAGCAGTCTCTTTACACTCACTCTTTGTCTGTTTAGAGTTGGCATGGCTAGAATCTTCAAACCCTTCATCTGTTGACTGGTCGTCTGATGATTCATCTTCAACTTCACTATTTTCATCACTTTCATCTGATAATTTGTCACTTTCACTGGATGATTCATCATCACTTTTTTCTGACATTTCTTTATCACTTTCCTCATCAGAATCATCTGGAAAGATGTGGAAAAAAAAATTTGAATTTAATATAAAATGTTGACATTCTTAATGTTTATATTAAATTTGTTTACAGCTTTTTAAGCATTCAATTAAAAGGGAAATAATATGCCAACAGAAGATTTATTTTAAAACGTTAAATATAAACATACAGTACCATCTGACAGAGAGCATTTACTTGTCAGACTTTATTAACTTTCAACCCCCACCCCAAAATTATTGTTTCTATGTAAGGCCATGAAAAGATAAATTTTAGCTTCTCAGGCACTGCCGCGTCTGTCGAAAACCTGCCGCATCTGCCGTTTTTATAAAGGGAAATATATATAGCGAAATCCGGAATTTTTGTCTTTCCGAGTCCGTTATCAGTTTCCGTTTAACATATGTAATTACATTGCCAGTTGAGAAAACGTGCAACGATGTCTTTGTTAGTTTCTCTCTCTAAAAAAGATGCCTCCCTGCCTCATTCAAAAGTTTCAAAATTGGCCTGAGAAGCTAAACATTTTTTTTGCATGGCCTAAACAAGATTTCACTTGCATTTAAATTCTTATTTTCTTGTCTTACAACATTTAGTTTCTTATGTTCATTAAACTTTTTTATTTTCTCACTTGTAGAATAATATATAATGCTAATACATGTTATATTGAATTACCATTATCCAGAATGTAGGCCACATTTGACTGTGCCACTTCATATCCTAATTCTGCCAAAAATGTATATTTCATTAAAGCTTGATGTACATTTCCTTCTTTATAAAGACTGTGTGCCTCTTGTAACATTGCAGACCATCTTCCTCTCTCAGCAACATTTTTAAAAAACTGTAAAAAAAAAGTGTTTTCTTGCAAATATAAATCTATAAATTACAATATTCCACATTTATAAATTATGCCATTATACGTTATTGTAATTATAAACACTTTTATTGCATGGTCATTAATATGTATAGAAAGGTATTATCGGTATTATGGTCAATCTTACATTATAGTCATCTTAAACTTCTTTTTATAATAAATAATATATAAATTAATTAAAAATATATTTTTTGGTCCATTCAATTTTTAAAGCCTGGTTTTGAACCTCAATTATTCGAAAGATATTACCAGTATTATGGTCAATCTTACATTATAGTCATCTTAACTTCTTTTTATATTAAATATAAAAAAAATATTTTTTGGTCCATTCAATTTTTAAAGCCTGGTTTTGAACCTCAATTATTCGAAAGGTATTACCGGTATTATGGTCAATCTTACATTAAAGTCATCTTAAACTTCTTTTTATATTAAATAAAAAAATATATTTTTTGGTCCATACAATTTTTAAAGCCTGGTTTTGAACCTCAATTATTCGAAAGGTATTACCGGTATTTTGGTCAATCTTACATTATAGTCATCTTAAGCTTCTTTTTATATTAAATATAAAAATATTTTTTTTGGTCCATTCAATTTTTTAAGGCTGGTTTTGAACCTCAATTATTCAAACAATTCTCTAACATAAATTGTGTTCATTAACCCCTTTGGTGTTCAGCTACTTAATTATTAGTGTGTTGATACATATAGATATTAGACATTTTGTATCTTGTACTGGATTTATCACCAAAAATACTGTCAGAGTGAGCACCTTAGACTAACTGAATATGTTATTGTGATAATGTCAGAACTAATTTTTTTAACATGACAAAGTCAGTGCAAGAGACAAAAAGTCCCATATTCTTTTTCAGTCATTTTAATTCTAAAAAATATATTCTCAAGCTGAAAATGTCACATTTTACATCGTTTAACACAAGAACTACTTCACATCAAATTGTGACAACAAGAGGTTCTAGGGTTTTATGAAAGATGACAGATCTATTTTATTCATGGAAAGACCTGCACGTAGACAAAGCATGCAATGTAAATGCTTGACAACATGAGGTTATCGAAGAACCCAATAATTTTTTTTCATGCCTTTACACCAGTACATGAATTATTGGTCAGTATAGATCAATTGGAATTGCTGCCTATTAAGGATAAAATCATATATTATATGTAAGAAATCATCACCAGTCTTATCAACCACTGTTTTTTATTTATATAAATGGAATTGAATGTGATATCAAACTAAGTTTAACTCCAGTCCTCCCCACCTTCACTGTTATATTGAAATTTCGAAAACAGTGAAATGTAACTGACTAACCTGAAAATTGCTTACTTGATATAACTCAACATTACTATGTTTTAAACCAAAAATGAAATCTGTCAATAAAGAGATAATCAAATTGTGACAAGAAATTTCATGTTAATTAGAGGTATATTTAAATTGGGAAACAGAAAGTAATTAACCAGCAGTCCTAAATGCTGCTTACACATTTCAATTCAACATTTTCTAACTCTGACCAAATATTATATCAATCTCTTAAATAATGGCAACGTTAACTGTCACTGAAAATTTCATGTTAATGAGGAATGCACATGTATTGAAATCTCCAAGTATTGGCAAAAAAAAAGGAAGATGCTGATTTGACGACCTGAAAGTTGCTAATACTGTACTATTCATCATTTTCAAGCTTGTACAAAATACAAAAATCATCCTGTACACATGTTCTAAGTTTATGGATGGTGTATATCAAGCTAAATGTGTTCTATGCACTCAACTATGTGTGTGTGTGTTTGTGTATGTGAATACATCCAATGGAAATTGATGTAAAAAGCATATTCAATTATTTATCTGCAAAAAATATTGTTTGGCTTAATTAATTTTGGCCTTTCATTTTTCTTTCAAGCAGTTGTATAAATAATATTTGATTGAATCAGATACCTCTACAGCTGTATGACAATTCCTCAGTACGCCTGTACCAGTGGCATGCATTTGAGCTAAGTTGTAATAAGCTAGTACATGGCCACCTTGAGCGGCCAGGTTAAAATACTTCACTGCCATTTTATAATCTCTTCTTACACCTTTCCCACCTGTAATACAACATGTAATGTCAGCTTATTTCTTTGTATGTTTACGGTGTGAAACAAATGAAAATATGTTTTAATTTCATTACATATGACTTTCATTCATATTCCCTGAATCCTGAGCATTGTGAACGTTGAACTTTCAGTCAAATCATAAACAGTTTATTAGTACTCAATACTTTACTATACTCCATGTCAGAGTTTGCTGGCATGGGTAAATACGTTGTGAATGAAAAACTGTCTAACTTATATAATCTTTTAAAAAAATGTTAATTTTGTAGATTGAAAAAGGTGCAAGTAATTTGCAATTATACTTTTTAGCAATCATGTTGTGTTTTAAGCTGCACCGAGTTTTTAATTCTCTACGGGAATTTTACATTATAAAATTAGGCATTTGTTTGCCTGAAATGGCCAATTGCACCCACTGGCATGAGACCATGAGTATACATTGTCAATGCTGCGTTATAATTAAGTAATTTAACTAGGATTAATTAATCTGCAAAAAATGCCTAGTGGCGCGCCTGAATGGAATTTCAAAGTAATTCTTCTGATATGTATTGCAAGATGGGGTAGGAATAAAAAAATGAGCGCAATTTTTCATAATTACTTTATCTAGTTCAAATTTCAGCGCTCCCGCCAAAAACAAAGATGGCAAACTATCAATGTTAAATCCCCATAAAGAAGTTCAGGGGCAGATAATAGTATGTAAAACACTTTTGCATAGTGTAAGGCATGAACCATTAACTGTGGGATAATTCTGTCTTTTGATTTGAAATAAATCCAAAGGCATAAAAGCACAAAGAATTTAATTAAGCCCGAAATTCGCACTCCAGAAAAGACTGACATAGGGTATAGACCAACTACTCACTGAAGTACATTATTCCAAGCTGTAGCTGCCCATCAACCCATCCCTGATCGGCTGCTAACTGGAAATATTTGTATGCTTTGTTGTAATCCTGAAATACAAACACAACATCCTGAGACCTTCATTTAAATGCATTTTGTCAAAGCTATTGCCCTATCCCCATCATATAAACATTAAAACCTTTAATAAGGTTATAGTACCATATATATTATTATCAATATTTAAGTTTTATGAAATGTATTTATTTTACCTTAACTGTTTTATTGCCTGGTAAGCAGTCCATTGTCTGATTACCTTTGACCTGTGCTGTGATTGGTTCTTCTTGCGATCTAATATGTTACATTAGAAGGTAGAGACCTTATATGCATTAAGTCTTTGGGAACAATTATTCAAATTTTGTCCTTATTAAACAGCTTTCAATTCTCAAGACATTAAACCACATTTTTTGGTCAAGAGCTTTTAGATATGTCTTTATTACCAATGTGAAATCACTGTGGTACATGCATTTTATAAGAGTGGAAAGTGTAAAATTTATTCCAGACCAGGAAAAAATGAAAAACTGGTTCTGGATTCATTTGGGCACCCATCTTTATTAACTGAACTGCTTTTTACTCGTACAAGAATTCAAAAACTGGATTTTTGTCAAAATCAGATGACCAAATGGTCATACTGCAACCCATTATTTCCAATGATTAATTCATATATGTGCCATGTCTTCCTGTATAGCAAATTATTCTAATAATGTCTGCTTAATAATAATATTTAATTATATTAAGTTCTGTACATATTTTTTATATTGCTACCAACTTAAGGTTATTCCTGGTTTATACCTATGTTAAATGCATACTACATAAAATTACTAGTACCTTAGTTACACCTTTCCCATACATGTACATCATTCCAAGACCTGTCTGACCTATGGAATTCCCCTGGAAAATCAAACAATTATTATTATAACATTGCATTTTTCATATCACATCCATTATCAGCCCTAATTCATGATATCCAAGAGCAGTAAAGCTCAAGAGATGATATTAACCTAGGCTTATAATGGGTGTAATATGAAAAATGACATGCTTTGATCAACTTATCATTTATTTCAAACCTGAAGTTTTTTTGTGGTCTCAGTGAAAATTCTATCCATAAAATATTTTTTTAAATGTCTGAATATGAAAACTTAAATTAAGTTGTAATACCTATATTATGGTATCTTTCTACCAGTGTTTGCAATTTAACAGTCTCTTGTCACTGTTGTCTGCAATTTTTTTTTTTCAAGTGTATTATATTTTAGGGTCGATTTTGGAAATGACTGGCAACATGATAAAGATTTGGCATTAACATATTATTTCCAGTAAAGAAGTTAAAATCAGTCTCCAGCAGTATTTCACATACAAATAACTGAGGTGCTTCCCAAGCGCAGCACGATACGACAGCAGCAATTGAAATGTCAAAGGTGAACAAAGACCCTTTGGGTAAGTGTGGACACAGTATTTTGTTGGACACAAAAATGTGCTGGACACAGTAATATGTTGGACACAGTATAGTGCTGGACACAGTAAAATTCTGGACACAGTTATATGACTGGATCTTTTTGACTCGTATTACCCTCAAAACTTGTGTCACTTTTGTTAGATTTTTAATAAGGAATCATTTGAAAATCCCATCAAAATTAGATATTATTTGAAATTGAATACCCCCTTATTTGACCCCTGTAAGATTGAAAATAGATAGAGAAAATCTGTTGCCATACTACTGAAAGCTCTCATTGAGAGGAATCAAATGCAAAAAACCCCATCTAAAAACGGATGAAAAATAAAAATTTCTAATCTGCTGCAAATTCACATTTTTGAACCCTTTGACCCCTTTTATATAAAAATCTGAAAAAGCTACAAAAAATGCTTGGAGTAACTTTTGTTGCATTTTTTATGAGGAATCATTTGGAAAAACCCCCATCAAAATTAAATTCAAAATAACATTTTTCCATATAATACAAAATTGAATTCCCTCTCCCCACCTCTACTTTGACCCCTTTTAGCTCAAAAATGGTGAAAGATAGAGAAAATCTGTTGACATACTACTGAAAGCTCTCAATGAGAGGAATAAAATGCAAAAAAAAAACCATCAAAATCGGATGAAAAATGAAAATTTCACATCTCCTGCAAAATCGCATTTTTTAAACCCTTTGACCCCTTTTATAAAAAAAAAAACGGTAAATTTTACGAAAAAAATGCTTGGAGTAACTGGTTAACTAGAACAAAAGTTATCATATGGAAACTAACCTGTCTACAGACGCCGACGACGACGACGCCGCCGACGACGAAGACGACAGCATCATACCATAATACATGTACGACCGCAGATGTTTGCGGTCGTATAATAATTAAATTTGATAATTTATCTAGCATTTAAAATCAAATTGACCCGTGTGTGATGCCGTTAACTTAAACTCGATAAATAAGCTTTTTTTTCCTACCTTGGGTGTAAGAAAAGAAAGGGTATCATACATGACTAATTACCAACCTGTAAATGCCAAGTTTGAGTGTCCTTTAATAACCTTTTGAGTTGTGTAATTTTAAAATGTGACACCTGTGTTGAAAAACATGATTGCGTATTCGTTTATAAATTGATTCAATCTTTTGTAGTCTTACAAAAGTTATGCACACATATGTGCACTCATAAACAGACAAAACACGTGTGGAGGGTGTCAAATACAAGTTTCCGATGCCAAATAAAAGCCCAAACAATACGCATTTGAACAAAAAAACTTATTTCTTTACAAATATAATTAAAATGCTAAAAAGAGTAGAGAAAGGACAAGAAAAAGGTTAATACCAGGTGCCAAAAAATGGGAAATCGACTTCTGGTTCATCGTCCGCCATGATAGACTATCAAGCGAACGTGTAGAATTTCGTCATATTTAAATTCATTTTGAAGCAAAAGTTTTAAAGTCCAAACTGAAATAAACTCATTCAATTGGGAGATAAGTGTGATGATTTCCAAAAGATGTGTTAATAAGGTTTCAGAGGACTATTTAACATCAAAATGTCTAGACTTGTTTTGCATGTAACTTATATGGTTCAACTTGCTGCGTATTAGTAAAAGTTACTTATACAAACAAAAAAAAATGCAGATGTTATATAAGGGAGAACGTCGTCTTGTTACATGAAGTAGTATTGTAAACATTAACAACCAATTCCAAAATTATCAAAAACAAAAACATCTTACCGTATCATACCGAAAACTTCTAAAATGTAGAGAAGGACATAAACGGATGACATGTTGTAAGCAGGTGACACAATAAAAAGTTACGGTTGGCCGTATCATAACATTGCCCTATAAATTTATTTATAATGCAACAGTTTTATTAAGTGTTCAAACTGAAAGAATCAGGATGTAAAAGTAACGACCAATCGAATTTATAAAGAAGTTAAACGCAGTTCCATTGGCTATATAGAAGAGAAATTTAATGACTATATATAGTGATTTTTTCGTTGTTTACTATTTAATGGATTTTTAAATGAATTATTTTGCATGTCATTACTATTTTTTTAAGTTTTAAAGGTTTCGATATGATCTACATGTAGCAATGAAAAAAACACAGTATGATTGAAAAATGTCTTTTGTGATATATGTCAACTTTTCGTTAATAGATATGTTCTTCTTGACTGACTGGATTAGGAGGCACACTAAGGGGAAATTCACTAGTGAGAAAATAAAAGACCAAGAAAAAATGTCTGTCTATCACCGGTAAATTTTGTCATTTCATTCTTGTTCGACTGTTATTTTTTGTTCTCATTTATACAATGATTCTTTTTTGTTTTATTTTTAAATGATTTTGTACTATTCGAACAAGATGAACATAATGTTTATATAAAATGATTGAAGTCCTGTTGGCTAGGCCTTTTTATCCAAATTCACTGAGTGAAATGAAAGAAGCAGTTTTTAATTGTGATGTTTGCGACTCCCCTTCTTAAAGGTTGTGCCGGGGAAAGAATATGCACTAGGTATCTCCGTCCTTGAGGCACTAGTCCTCTAAAAGGGGCGTCCCTGAT
>JAULBM010073627.1:0-10014 GCA_032357055.1 Geukensia granosissima | reverse complement strand
TCAAATGAGAAGTAAATGATATTATCTAATAACAGAAATACAAGTGCTTTTACAGAATTCAGTTTCCATTGAAAATCGAAGTGTGGAGACCACATTCATTCCACAGTGAGCGGGCACGTCACAAACCTCGCTAGCAGCACGCGGGTATATGGGTTAGCAACGCCCGGATATATGGGTTTTTATTTATATACGCGACGTCAGCCTATCAAAATCTGAGATTTTTACTAAGCCGGGGATAATTCTTTTTTTAGCCGGAATTCGTATTCAAAAATCAATTTAACAATACCAACATGACCATATTCTGATGCAGTTCTTTTCGTGTGCTTCGTGTCTTGAAATGTTGCAATCAATCAAAAGACAGTTATTAATATGTTCATTAGTAATTGTTGAATTGCAGCCGTAATTTAACAGCATTTTCATAATTCCAATATACCAATCAACTACGTAAACAAAAAACAAAAACAAACTTGACTGAATTGTTTTGGTTCCTATTCGAGACAGAAAGTATTTTCCTGATCAAAAGGTTTGCCCTGCTAGCTTTTTCTACTTCTAGAGCTATTTGCAAAGAAGAAAATACGTACTTATACAAATACAGGTCAGATGGGTATGCAGATAACACAATTTTAACAATATCGTTAAAGCCTACTTTTGTGGCTATTGAGAGAGGAGTTGTTTGTTATTGTACGTTTCATGAGCTTAGTCTCTCGTGTTTTGGCTGTTGACTCTTAAAGCATGAAATGTCTGAAAATGGAATTTAGAAAAAATATTTAATTATCTTACCGGCAACAAAATTCTATGTAAAAATATTGCAGGTGTTGTTGTTTGACCTGTGCTCATTTGAAAATTGTTGATTTTTGTGAAAAATAAAAGAGTCGACAATGTCTAAATTTTCGCATTTCTGGTACCGCCAAGTTTATTTTAACTGACATTCCGTATAGATATATACCAATGGGTATAAAATCTATCAAAATAACTTTCATTTTCTAAAATTCATAAATCCTTTGAGCATAAGCAGATATAATGGAAAACAACATTTTTTTCCAATTTTCCTAATGGGTGGAGAAAATCTAGGAGCAAGTATTCTTTTAGAATGGAAAGACGTCATATTTATTGCAATGGATTTGTAAACAATGACGTCACTTAGGTCAGGGCAAATCTCAAATATGGCGGATGTTATAAGATTAATTACAAAGGAGAAGTCATTCGCTCTGAACTGGGGTTATATTGTAGTGAAATCTATGGAATGAAAATATTTAACCAGGATACCAGGTTACTTCTTCTTCATTATGAAAAGAAAAGAAACGAAACGAATACGAAAAAATGAACAATAATCGAAAAGCAAAGAAAAGAAACGAAACTTAAAAAAACGAAAGGAAAAAAAATAAACCAAGGAGAAAAGGAACGAAAACATAAAAGAAAAGAAACGAAAACAAAACAAAAACGAAAAAAATAACGATTAAAATTGGAAAAAAGATTTTCCCACTTACTATTATATATAGCAGTAACTATTATGTATACTCTCACTATATTTTGTCTGTAGATTGTTTATAAGTGGTAAAGTCCACTTGACAGCTATGAAAATAGGGAAAATAAATAATAGAAATTCAGAATCAACCCGAGTCACAGAAAGGTGGGCAAATTTCAATTTTACTATTAAATACTTAACGAGACCAAATTTACGACCAAAATCTTTCAAAAAAAAATAAAATGGTTGTTCTTATGGCTTAAAAGTAGTAGGCAATAGACAGTCTGTATGTTTACTTATTTCCTATGATGTCACTATTGCCATTATCATATAACCCATAAGGAATTTGTTTACTTCGGACATCTGTCAAATTGATAGAAACACATGTCCAGGTGAAAATCAATAACTATTCAAGAGTACTCTTGACCTTGCATATACAACACATCAAATTTTAGGTGTCAAAACACTAATTCACCCTGGAAGTTGGAACACAAAAATAGTGCTAAAATTAACAATATAGTCCCATTCAGTACTCCGTATTTTCAAGAACAATAAACCCATTTTAATAAGTAAAACTGTATTTGAAAGATAGATGCTTTGGGATGAATTTGAGCCCAGGTTTGATAAATTGTAGGAGTGATTTTAGATATGGCGGCATGTTCTAACAACGTGTCACTAACGAAGGTTTCCAGGAAGTAAAAATGCCTTTTTCTACAGGGTTTGCAATGGGAATCCGTGTTTCACTAGAAGACTTTTAACCTATTTTGATTTTTTGTGTGATGATAGCCATGACATGTGCAAATCTTTGCCTAGTTAAAGTTAAGGTAAAAGGACTAGACCAATTTCAACACTCTCGAATTTAGTTGAAAATCTTAAAGAAATAAATTAGTGTTTTGTCTCCTAAATAACAACAATACACTAACTGAATACAATTAAATTACCACTGTTAAATAAATATGGAAAATTGATTATGCTATATGTACATTTCAAGAAGTAACTCTCATCGGAAGCATTATAACCGAAAGATAGGAAATTAAAATCCAAAATATAGCAAAAGAAGCACTCAAGTCCAAACATATGGAAATGGAAAGCCTAGTCCAACGGCACGGACAACTACTAAGTGCCTTACTTTTGGGTTTTTTTTTCAGTGTTTAAGAATTTTATCAAATGCAGCAAATTTCTTTAAAATATTCTTTGATAAAGGAGTAGGTTCACTAACTACAAAAATCGGCCCAATCTCAGATCTGGACATTATTTGTTGTGTCAATAGTTTGAGATGTCCTGTAACTAAATCTGGTGTCTCTAAAACGTATACCCACAATTGTTGCCATGGTACCGGATTCTTAAATTGTGTAAAATAATCATTAGTTGGTTGACATAAAGCACAATAATATGACAATTGTGCATATGTATTAACATGGATTTGATCACTCTTGGACTATTTCATTAATAAGATGAATAGGCATCTATTAAGAAAATGTGTCCGTTACATTCATGACCTTTTTGGTCCTTTACCCTTTACCTCAAGATCAAAATAACATGGTTATTTTTTCACGTGGATTTTTGTCCGTGCCATAACTTCTTTGTTATTTGATATAGACAAATCATATTAGGCACATGGCTATATTACATATAGCAATGCGTTACGTACATTCATGGCCTCTATGTGACCTTGACCTTTGACCTCAAGGTCAAAATGACATTGATCTTTGACCTCAAGTCAAAAATAAAGGTTTTCCACATTGATTCTTAATTCCATAATTTTGAATGTTCTTCAACACAGGCATGCCATATTTTTCATATAACTATATTATCATGAGATAATGTGTCACCAACATTCATGACCTCAAGATGAAGTCGACCCTTGATCTGAAGGTCAAATTTACATTTTTTCCATATGGATTTTTTCCTCACCATACTTCTTTGTTTTTTGACACAGACATACCATAATTGGAACATTGCCATGAGAAAATGTGTTACACAGTTTTGTAAAAGGTTTTTTTAATATTATATCATTTGGCCAGAAACAAGAATCATCCATGGCGCCTATGTGTTTGTTAAATCAGGACAAAAGCGCAAACATTTTAAAGGTCCTTGCACAGGGTTCTGAGTAGAAATTTTTCATGCTGAGTCCTGGGACTCATCACTTTTTGAGATGGCGAGTCCCAAAATGTTTTGGAGAGTCCACAATATTTTCATTTCATACTGTATTGTGGTGGTTTCACTTCTTGTTGGACAACAAAGCCTTATCACCATAACATAGCACTGTAATTATTCTGATTCCCAAAACCTTCATTTTGTTCTTGAAAACCAAGAATTATGCAATTTTTGTTGTTACGTAGGTTTATGAATTTTTTAATTCACATCACTAAATGTAAGGAATTGATTTATGAGTTGTTTCTAAAATGGAGGAAATTATTTCCAATTACCTGATTGCATCATACATTTAGAACATAGTAAATTGCTCTCGACCAATAAAACAGTAGGATAAATTTCAAATAAATATTAATGATTATTCATAATAAACAGAAAAAAAAACTTTTTTGCGAAAACTATCTATTACATTGAAGTAGGAGTACATTTTATCTTAACACATGTAATAAGCATTTTCATCTAAATTTTAAATCATATTTTATGATTTTGAATATTTATGTCACTTGTCAAGTGAAATTATATAGTAAATTACGTGTATTTTGCTTTTAAATTATTCGCTAAAATTGCTGTTGAACAACAGATTAATCCCAATATTAATATCATGGTTCTTTACAGTTAGAAGAGGCAAAAACTTACCATTCCATTGACCAAAAATAATTTTGTACATTCGTATGAAAATAATATTTCCAAATTAAACATTGTGTCATCCTGACCAGAAGTAGCATCCATTTCACAACTGCTACAGAAAAATACATCTTTTCAATATATTGGCTAAAGGTAAAATGCCATTTAAATATAAGTGATATGAAAAGTTATAACACATTTGTTATGGGACAAGTTAACAGCGGCTAATTACTTGTTATACAGGCCAAACTTCTTGATTGAACTCAATCAAGTAATAGTTAAATCAGAAAGGATCTTGATCACTTAACAATGTTCTACGCAGCTCACTTTGGAAATCGCCTTTTACAATGTTGAAGATTTTAAAATGGGATGTAGATGGCATACTTTTACTGAAAATCTATCTAGGTATGTCGTCATTTTTAGTGCAAAATATTTTCTTCTTTCCTAAGAGATTTTCTACTATTGGTGAAAAAGAGCTGGGCCACACCATACCTCATACTAGGTATCAATGTTTTAAAATATCAATAGAACCGGTTTACCACATCATAAGATAAGCTGCAGAAATCTTTGTGTTCAAAGACAGATCTCGAAGACAGCGATGCTGACAATGACGACATCGTACGAGTGCAATGTTTAATGACCCATTAAATGTAAGTATTTGTGACCCTATTGTGGTGGGATGCTGCCAGGATTCAAAGCTCATCTATCTGCACATGGTAGGCAATGTTGTGTCTTAAATCATGTAGGTCTTATAGTGACTCACAAAAAAAAATTTGTGAATTCAAAGCTAACATTGCCCTAAATTAATTTGTGTCAAAATGATTTCCAAATCTGGCACAATTTGAACAGGTTTGTAAAATTTTGGATTTATAAATTCAGAGATTGTTAAAATTAACTACTTTTGAAAAGATTTGCAAGTACAATTGCCGTATTAATAAAGAAGGATAGAATTGTTGAATTTATAACTACAACTGCCTTCTTTCTGACCTTTTTGATCAATGTTGTCAAGAATGAAATCAAATAAATGTATGTCAAAAAGTAACTAAATAAAATTATGGAAAATGGGAATTTAAGTAAAGGATTTTATAAATAAACATTGTAATTTTTAAAAATCAAACATGATTATTGAAAAATCTTAGAATAGATATAAAGTGAGCCTAGATCAAAATCATTTTAATTACTGCTGTATCTTTTTAAATCAAATTCTTTCCATGGGTGAATTATTTTTTTTAGATTATTACTACTGAAACCAAAATCAAACTTAAGTATAACACATATCACATATATTAAATGTAAAAATAAAACTAATTATCATATAACAAACAAAATATATATGAACATTATCCAAATGTTGCAATAAATATTTTATAGTTATGACTGTAAACTTTACTATTTTCATTATATAATATCAAATATTTTTAGTACACATAGCATAGCACGCAAGTAATATATTGTTTAAAGATGTGATTTAAAAAATATAATTTCAAATAATGAAACTATTGTAATAAAAGGCATTATCACAACTGTGATGTTCTTTGCATTTATTACTATTTAATTAAAATAAATGAAAATGAAAATAGATGCACTAAATTTGAAGACTAATTGCAAACTGGAAACAAAATAGATCTCAAAGTACCATTTTAGCAGTTTGGCAATGGTTTTCCATCTAATCCAACCTTAGTAAAAGGTTTTATCCACTAATAAACATTTCATCAGTTCTTATCCACTGTGTACTTTGTACCAGATTTTGTCCACAAAGTCAATATCATATTGACATTTTAACAGTATATCACCAGGTTTTCTTCAGTATTCTAGATCTCACAGTGACAATAATATTCTAGCAGTGAGTAAGTCACTAAGTTCTTATTCACCTTCGCACCAGGTTTTCTTCAGTAGAGTTGATATCAAGGTGACAAATTAGCGGTATGTCCAGGTTCTAATCCAACATACATGATATAGTACCAGATTGTGTTCATAATTGTAGATCAAATAGTGACATTTTAGCAGTATGTCACAGGTTTTCATCATAAGTAGTACCAGTTTTTGTTCATTTATGTGGATCTCCCAGTTATATTGTAGGATTTAATAGTGTCCGCCGTAAAATGTTGTCCACTTACACTATTGTTCGCTATGATAAAGTCCCAGGACGGAATAAAACACATTGATGACAGTGAAATATTGCCTCTTGGTTTTTTCTAAGATATATAGAACAGGACACTTTTTTGGCTTACAAAATTGGCAGTATATGTCAGTGTATGTCACAGGTTCTCATCCAATGTTTAGTTATAGATCACACAGTGACATGTTATCAGTGTCACAGGTTCTCATCCAATGTTCAATTCTAGATCACACAGTGACATGTTAGCAATATGTCACAGGTTCTCATCCAATGTTCATTAATTCTAGATCACACAGTGACATGTTAGCAGTAATGACACAGGTTGTCGTCCAATGCTCAATTCAATGTCACACAGTGACAAGTAAGCAATATGTCACAGGTTATCATCCAATGTTCAATTCTAGATCACACAGTGACATGTTAAGTTGTATGTCACAGGTTCTCATCCAATGTTCAATTCTAGATCAGTGTGGCATGTTACTAGCAGTAATGTTCTCATCGAATATTCAGTATTGAACCACGTAATTACAATGTAAAACAAAGAGGTAACGTCATTCGGTGAGCTTCAATTTCACATTTAAACGATGTCTCGTTGTTTTAATGGACTAAAACTTACTTTCTTATTCAATGAAACACAATGTCCCAAGAAAAACGACGAGAAAACGGGTACCTATACACTTCTGCCATCTTTGTTGCTATGGCGATTATAAACAACAGGAACGTCTCCCGGTTTCCGTGCCGCGAAAATTCATAGGATTTTAAAATTTTTAGATAGAGCATGTTTCCGATAACAATAATACTTTGTCAGATTATCGCAATTATCAATAAAATTGTTGTGTTTTAATATTTTGATTATCGACATCTGCGCTCATTCTTAAATTAAAACGTTTTTACTCGAAATTTGTTAACATTGTCGATTTCCCGTATTATACCCTTACTTTGATGGCTTGATTAGATTAATACCGAAACTTTTTTTGTAATAATCTTTCATATTAAGAACCATCGATATAAGAAGTAAGAAAATAACCAAGAAGTTTAATTTTAAATCGATTTTTATTTTTCAAATAAAACTGGCCGATTTGGGTAATTACTGAACAAAGTCATTTACTTTTCGCTATATCGATGATGTTTTGTTATTGAATAATCCTACGTTCAGTGAACATCTCGACCAATTATATATATATCCCAGCAAACTAAAAATTAAGGAGACAAAAGTTCAACAAAATATTCTTCAGACCTATATTTATTCCTCGAAATTGACTAAGAGGAAAAACTTGTTTCTAAGATTAACGACGAATGGGATAACTTCAACTTCCCTATTGTAAACTTCACATATTTAAGTGGCAATATTCCTGCTTCCCCTGCAAACAGGGTTTATGTTTCGCAGTTGATTCTATATTCTCGTGTCTGTTCTAAGTATCTGGATTTTTTAAGAGACTGTTGTCGCATAAATTACTAAAAAAAGTCGTCCCTCCTAAAATTTTATGGTTGCCACCACGTATTGGTTGATCCATATGGTATCAGTGTATCTCAACTAGTAATGGACCTGTTATCTGTTATACAAAAATAAGTTGAGCTCTTCTCGGATTGACGGTAACCCGGATTACAGTTTAAGGATTACACGACAGGAGTTGCACAGGCGATGCTTACCCTTCATGAGCACCTAGTCACATCCTGTTTTGTAAAGGAGTTCGTGGATTTCAAGCGTAGGTTCCTTTTGTTTTCGTTTTATCCTTTAGATTGTTTCAAATTTGTATTGTTTCATTGCATTATGAACTCTGATCTCTAACATGAGTATTCTACACTGGACTTCGTCAATGAAATCTATCAGTTTGATTAACAAGGGTTTTTTCACAATGCATAAATTAATTTTAAGGTATTTTTGTTCTGACAGATTTTCAGATTTCTGTAAAAACAAATTCAAATCGGATAAGCGATCATGCAGTGATTTTAAGGGATTCTAGACAAATATCAATAAAACATGATAGTGTGAGTACATTGCTATATGGAATATGCAAAACAGGTAAATTCCATCAGTCGAAGCATCGCTTTAGTAAATTATTTTAGCTTTTTTAAACAGACAGACTTAAAAGGAATTCGAAGATACCTATGGGGCAGACAGAAATCGTTAAGTCGGAAGACAGACAAGACCATGGCCAACAAAATGAAAAGAAAGACAAACATAGAACACACAACACTACCCTAAAAACTAAAGCTGGAGAAACACGAACAAACACCTGGGTGAGTTCAGGTGCTCCGGAAGGGTATGCAACTCTTGCTCCACTAGTGGCACCCATCGCCTTACTCAGTAGTCAAAGCCGGTGTATAGGCACAATCAATTAGTCACAACTGGTATAGGAACGGATTTGTATTCATGACATTCGGAAGATATCCATTGTCATCTGTCAAATGGATATTTCGTATCGGTCAATCAAATCATGATGGCGACCGAAAAACTTCCGAAGTGAAGATTCTTATCTTTCCCTGGGAAACCCTTGGCTCAATAGCTTTCTTGTAACTAGCTCTACTGGAATTTTGGTAGAAGTCGACCTAAGGACCATTCCCCCTAAGTTTGGTTCCAATTGGCTTAGCTGCTCTAGATTTTTAAACTTTCTCTTCAAAGGCTTTTCAAAATGTGCTGGAAAATAAAAAAACAGAAGAAATTCAGTACGGTCTTCCCGTAGGATCGGAGAGGACCTTGAATAAAAATCAGAAGAAAAATGGTTTCGCCTTCTAAAATTCCAGGATAGACCTTAATGACTCACACTTACCTTTTGAAAAGATGAGCTTAAATAAGCTTTCCAGAAATAAATCCTTACCATTTTATTTGGTTAATTCTCGTGATTTTAAACAATATTTTTGATAACTTCAATTGTGAAAGAAAATAAATATTCAGCAAAAAGGCATATTGTTCATGAAGAAATATACCTTCTGATAGATGTGATGATTAGAAATTAGTAGAATTTAGATAGATAAGGATTTACAACTTAATTTAATAGTCCATTTGCCAATTAAAACAGAATATCAGAATTTGACTCCAGTTATTTAACGCTTATATTAAGGGAAGCAACAATAGACCGGGCAAAGTCAGCGATTTCCACCAACCAAATTCAATAATCATTTGCTCTTTATCTGTATGGTTTTTAGCCATCATCTTAGGTGAAACGTGTTCTTATAGTATAACTTTTTATGTGTCTATTTGTTTTGTTTTATACATGTATTTTATGGATTTCAAATCCCAGCGTTCCGATTTGTAAAGGTTTGGTGGCCAAATCTGAAAACTCTGTCCGGTGTCACGTGGTCTCATTTTCTACTGAACTACTTCTCTTTGAGTGAAATTTTTAAAGAACGTAGACAAAGTAACATATTGCACCTATGAATGAGCTTGCTGTTCTATATCTCCTTTATGAATAATTGATACTTCACGTCCAGTGACTAATATTTTATGCATATTCAGGATGAGAGCATATTAACGAGTGAATCATGCTTTATACTAGAAATACAAACTGAGCCGGATTTTTAACGTGAAAACTCACGAAAGCAACAGTCCACAAAAAGGCTTATCACTTTAGCCAGACACATTCTGAATCTGGATCAAGTCTTTGCTCTCACTCCTAATGTTGAGTACTTAGCGAAGAAGTAGCAAAACAAG
>JAULBM010073616.1:0-10014 GCA_032357055.1 Geukensia granosissima | reverse complement strand
TCATGCAGTTCAGAGAGATGTCTGGCAACACTCGGATCTTTGAAGACAGATTTCGCGTGTGTATTCATTGATCTTTTGTACTTGTGAATACGTGCTTGTATCAACGACCGCACAGCCTTCTTCCATTCGGAAAGGGTTCTAGTTCTTCTTCTTCGCGCTTCGCCCACTGTCTAGCATAATCCTCGACCGAATCTATAAGGATCTTGAAATTGAACTTCCAGTTTATACATGTATATTGAAGCTCACGTATCTTTGGCTTTTGGCAATCACATTTCATAGAGATGTTCAGGTCACCAATAATAACGTGGCCGGCAGGATTCTATTCTAATATGGAACTTTCACATACATTTATTAATGTGAGTATTGTTTGTATTACCTGGATGGCGTAATTATTTTGATCCTTTTTTTAAAAGTATAACCAAATAAAAAAATGGTGTTAAGAAGATTTAGCAGTCAAAGTTTGAATAGAAACCTTCTTTAAACAAAATGTTTAAAGTTTAATTTTTGAGACACCTGGTTTTTAGAGACATGATTTTCTATGACTAAACCTAATATAGAAAGGGTGACAATTGGCCTCAACCCGAAAGCACTTCTGAAGTTACGAATTTGCTATTATAAGACATTAACGTTTTAAGGAATAGCTTTTCCTATACTTGACAAAGAACAATTAAAAAGTTATATGAAAATGTACTGCTGCGGTAACGTTAAATGTTTCATTGTTTTCTTTCCCAGTGTGGCTTTTCCAGAATGTAATTCTAGATTTGTTCTTGATACCGATGCCTTTTTAAATGGAATTGGTGTAGTCCCTTTTTCAAATTAAAGAGTGAAAAGGAAAGTTATTTCAACCTTATGAAAGACAAAAATTAAAATGATACCCAACGAAGAAACTGTGCCATATACCAGGTGCTTTTGTTCATGACCCGGTTGTAAAATTTGGGGGAAAGAATGAAGTGATCACACCTCTTTGGCATGGTTTATGAATTCTAAAATCCTGTAGGGATTCTTGATCGTTGAATATCCATTCTTGATTCTCAGGATTATACTTTCTTTCTTGTAATGACTTTGATGTTGGTACAACAGATTACTCATAGAGACAAGCAGCAATCGTCCGTGCAAAATTCCTATTGTTGTAGGAAATTGAAGGTCAGTTTAAATAATGATTTAGGCAGCCGATTAAAGTGGTAGTCGGATAAACAATAGCTTTAGTGATAAAGATCCAAATATTCAGAAGTTTCTTTGTTTAAAGGCTTTGCTTTTTTATAAATCCATTGAACAATATGTATAGGGAACTGTATACGAATGTCTAATTCTTTGGAGTATGCGCTGTTACTGGAAGATAGAAATGACAGTTTTAATTTTCAGCTTTCAGGTATGGATACAGCAAATAAAGATTATAAACATTTTTATTGTTTTTAATGCTAACTTATAAACAATTATTGGTATCTTGTCATTTTAATTGTCATTTGGGGAAAAGAAATTAGTTTTTTTGTTCCTAGAACAATGAGGACGAAAATTGTTTGTGAATACAAAGACACATGAAGTCGAACGATAGGTAATTTTTGTCATGATAAAATTTTAGATGTAACTTCCAGTGTAGAATACCCATGTGCAAAGTCCAAAAAGACAAGACAAATTTGAAAAAAATAAAAGATAAAAGGTAAACAAAGAAACAAAAGCTTGGAATCCAGAACTCCTTTACAAAACAGGAGTGGAATCAGGTGCTCTTGAACGGGTAAATATCCCCTGTCTTGCGCGCATGCCCATCGTGGTTTCCTTAATGTCAAAATCGGTGTCAAATCAGAATGTCATAATCAGGAGTGTCAATTTGTGTCAAATCCGGAAGGAATCCACGAACTCCTATATAAACAGGAGTGGAATTAGGTGTCATGAAGGATAAGCATCCCCTGTATTGCGCGCAATACCTGTCGTGGAATCCTAGATCTCAAATCCTGGTTAACGTCAATCCGAGAAGATTTCAACTTATTTTTGTTTTACCGGTAGCAGGTCCAAAACTAATTTAGATACATTGATACAATATGGATCAACCGATTCGTGATGGCGACCATAAAATTTAAGAAAGGAACGACTTCAACCTTGATGGGATGTATCCTTGTTGTAGTAATTTATGCGACAACAGCAGTGCTCTCTTCATACGAGTACAAAAACAAGTCGGCTGGTAGGGGCGCACAGTTTGTGCCCATTGGAATGCCAACTGTCTGTTGAAAAACTCGGCCACCAAAAATTTTAATTGGCCTGGTGCAACAATGTGATTTCTTTGTATACTGTAATCAAGTTCCACGAATAAACAATTGCAAGGCCCACTCCAACAATCATTAATTGTCGGAAAGTTTGAAATATTGCAATTGATGTAATTGGTGTTTTTCATGTTAGGGCTCATTTATACTTCGTGGCGCGATTGTCGCGCGACATCTCGCGACTGTCGCCCGAACATTGCGTGATTACCGCACGGTGTCGCGCGATTTTACCTGAGATTAAAAGTTTAAACTAACTATGACAAATGTAAACACTCAGCGATTTTCACGCGACGTCGCACGACATTGCGCTACTGTCGCGCGTCAGTCGCGCGACGATCGCTTTGGAAGTATAAATGAGCCCTTACTAGACAATGAAAAAAGTGTATGTTGAGACAACCTTTACATCAAAGACACAAAAGACACTCCCAAGTCTGACTCAAATATTGATCTTCATCTTATCATCAGTTTGACAATATGAAACTTTATGACAAACGTGATGACTTCAACTTTATAACAGTCAACTTTCAGTTAATGTGCAGTAACATTCCAGCTACCCTCGGCGTATGGAGTATATATCTCCCTGCTCTTAAATGTTTCTTCAATGTTCTAAGAGCATGTTTGTGCCCGATACAGAAATTTCTAGACAGGGCCAAGTCGTTGATACAGAAATTCTTCAAACAGGTATATGTTGCTTCAATGTAAAATTCAACACTCCAGAAATTTTACGGACCACACCAAAACATTGTCCACCGGTATTGAATATCCATTTCACAGATGCAGACAGGCTTTTTCGTGTGGCATTTTGGATTAAACCAAAAGCATGTTTTTCACCTTCTCCGCCTGGAGGTTTTTTCCCATTAGGTCCTCCCCCTTAAATCAGAAATAACCAAGACTGTATTGGAAAATTAAAAACGCGGTGGCTGTCATTAAAGAGGCTGTTTTCCCTTCAGGACCACTTAAATTCATATCAGACGTTTGGATGGGATCCACATGGATTTTAGTTGCAGGTTTTGTTTAAGGTACAGAATGTGTAATGCTCCGTCTTAATTGTGTTCTCGCAATTGCCGTGTTAGTCTACGTGTCCTTTGTCTCACCCAGCGGGCTTGTTTCTCCTTCCCTAAAAGACGTAAACTGCTTAATGACTCCATATTTTGAAGATTTTTCAATTTTTAAATATTTAAATGAATGTGCCATTAAACTTTAATATACACAGTTAATATATTTGAACAAAAGAATAGCTCAGTCTGTAACTATTTATATGATTATGAGGGCCATATATTATCTCAATGTAGAAATATCCCAAAATTGGGGAAAAATGTAGATTTTTATTACATTTTTCATTTATATAACCAATTTGACTGCCTAACGTGACTATATAGTATTGTCTTTTTAAGCTCAATGTACAGTTCAACACGACCAACGAGGGGCACAAAATGCATTCAAATGTTTGTTTGATTATACTAATATGACAGAGCAAGGCATTTTCCGAAATCTAAGCCTCGGTTGAATCCAGTTTTCCTCTTAAAGCTCACAGTTTTACTGAAACTCGGACTTAAACATAGCAAAAACGTAAATAAAATTTGGCAATAGGGAAGAAGCTCCCATACATTACCCTAGTGCCAACGACTGTGAGTCAACACTTTCAATTCTGGTATCAGGACAGTTGTTTAGTCTTGCCATTTACACCAACCACACGAACTGCGAGCTTTCTTAGAACCGTCCTTTTTTAATGCCGAAAAAACATCGAACTTCGTGTATTTTCGTTTTGGTTTATCTTTTTGGCGCTTTATGTTTATCACATATACAGTCTTTTGGTCTGAGCATTGGTATATATTTAAGTTCAGGAAATACTCTCCCAAAATACCGGTTTTGAATACTTCTTTGAGCATTTTGAAAGTCAGACAGCCACCTGTGAATGTTGAATTAATTTAAACTTTGTTTACTGGCTATCTAATTTACATTCATGAGTCACCAATCCTAGTTTTACATACATGAATACTCCATTTTGAATGAAAGTTATTATAACATTACATTATTTATAACATTTAGGTAAATTATGTTAGTGTGCGAGAATGGCTGAAAACATACCCACTTTGTAATAACTGCTGGGTACACATGTATTTACTTGCTAATTTTACAGAATGTGTTGGCAGTAAACGAGAGAGGTAAAAAAATAACATGCGAATTCGAGACCTGAGGAATAAAAAAGAAAAACATATAAAAAAATAAATAAAACACAAAATACAAAACAGGAACAAGAACAATTCGGAGCTCCTTACAAGGTGACCTCATGTGCTAAAACGGTAAGCGGTTCCTGTTCATTGTACAGCTCAAGGCTACCAATGTTTCATGAGACTATTTAAGAATATAAATCAGATCAATATTTAAAGTGGTATGTCAACAACGTGTGATAATTTATAGATGCAATGGGGCCTACAAATGTAACAATCCTATCGTTTTTATAAATGTATAGTAATCTGTTCAGAAACCATAAAGATGTCAGGTAAAATGGTTAAATATACGAAAATGTGCATATGCATCCGCATACCAATTGACTTAGACAAAATTCGAAACACTTATAAATTATGGTTAATTTTACAATCGTATAAACCAGGTAAATCGTCAGATGTTTGAATACATTATTTTGATCAGGTTTCTCACCTGAAATAGGACTTATAACCAATGAAACAAAACCATGTTTTAACAGTATTATTATAACATAATGACGGACAGTTAGATATTGTCAAATTTTCAAATTCAAATTATTCTGTTAAGATGGATAATACTGGCTATACAGATAAACATCTGTTAATAAACTGTCATCTTTTGGAGGGAAAATTTGTAAACTTGATTCATTTATACAACATTTCATTTTATTTCGGATTGAAAGTTATTAACGTCCCACAATGCAAATTGATGCTCTCAGTCAGTCTCATTTTATTTAACTATATTAACTAATATATTTATACAGAACATATATACTGTGGATATAGACATTGGTTTAAACCGAGAGTAGATTAAACCAAAGGAGCAAGAGAAAACACTGATCACATGTCAACCCGAACCCTTAATCAAAATAATAAATCACAGGTTATTCGTGAGTAAGCTCTCTATAAGAACCGAACAAGAAAAATTTGATGCACAGCATCAGCTCGCCTCATAAAGTTAGACACGCATTTGTAAATGCAATTAATATGTTAAGGTCTCCGTTTTACACGACAAAGATCGAGTTAGTAAATTTTTAGTATTAAAAATTACAAAGAACATTTTACTATTGCTGTTGTTTTTCAGTAAATAACATTTGTTTTGAAAGAAAGTCTTGTTTGAATTATCAAAAGGTCAAAAGTGTGTTTTTTACATACACCAGTAAGTACATTCTTCGTTTAAGCATATGCAGACCAAAATTAATAAATGTCTGGCTTATCCAAATATTGTTTCTCTATCCGGAAGAAACTCACCAGAGAATACATGCGGACTGCTGTTAAGCAACCAGAGTCTGTAAACTAAGTAAACAAAGCTTTTGTGAATTTTATTAACAGAATATTCCAAATGGAATTATTGTTGTTAGAATTATACATTATACAGGGTATACTGCGAGGAGTTCCGTATTGACCGATACTTAAGTATTCCTTAGTTAAGGGAGTACTTAAGATGTTTTATGAATACCACTAAGATTTAATCCTTAACTAAGAAAATCCTTAAGAAAATCTTAGTCAAATGAACACGTAAGTAATGAGTGCTTATGAATACGGGCCATGATCGCTAATTGACTAATGTAAGTCTCGTGGATTAAAAAAAAATAAGGCAAAAATAATTCACTAATTATCAAAAGTTTGTGCGTTGTTTCATGTATGAAATGTATTAATTGCAGCTGATATATATTTTGAATTGTAGACATTGTTTTACTTAAAATAAATATATAATGTAAAAGTGAAATCTTAGTTTAAGCGGTTTTATAACCAACCACTGTCCTGCGCGAAACACCGGTCGTGGAATCCTAAATCTAAATTCCGGGTTAACTTCGATCCGAGAAGATGTCAATTTATTTTTTGTATCACCGGTAACAGGTTCATAACTAGTTTAGATACACTGATACCATACGGATCAACCAATTCATGATGGCGACCATAAAAGTTTAGGAGGGACGACTTCAACCTTGACTGGATGTATCCTTGTTGTAGTTTATGCGACATCAGCAATAGCAATGCTTTCTTTAAAAAATCCTGATACTTTAAAGATGCTCAACGTAGAATCTATTGTTCAATATGTGTTGCTTAAACAGAAAGCATTTCTCGACTCTATCCGCCTGGAGGTTGTTTTCTAATTAGGCCGTTCCCTTAACTCAGATGTAACAATAATTGATTTGGAAAATGGACATGTGGTGGCTGTCATTAAAGAGGCTGCTTTCCCTTACGGAACACCAGAGTTCACATCAGGTGGTTTGATGGGGTCCGCATGGATCATAGTTGCATGTTTTGTTTTAGATTTTTTATGTACAGTATATGTCATGTTCCGTCTTATTCATGTTGCAACTGCTGTACATGTTCTCTTTTGTCCTGTAAAACGAATACTGACTACTGATCCCATATTTTAAAGATTTTTCTGCTACATGTGACTATTATTGTTAAAGCACAGTGTACAGTTAAACACCACCAACGAGAGGCATTCAAATGTCTCTTTGATTGTACTAATATGACAGAACAAGGCATTTTCCGAAATATTAGCCTCAGTTGAATACAGTTTTGCTATTAAAGCTCACAGTTTTACTGAAACTGGGACTTCAACATAGTAAAAACGTAAATAAAATTTGGCAGGACGGAAGGGGCTCCCATACATGACTCTTGTGCCAACTACGGTGCCTCATCACTTTCAACTCTGGTATCAGGACTGTCGTTTAGATCTGCCATTTACACAAACCACACCTACTGTGAGCTTTCTGAGAACCGTCTTTTTTTTAATGCCGTACAACACTTAAAAACATCGATCTTCGTGTATTTTCGGTTCGGTGCACCTTTTTGGCGCTTTACATTCATCACATATACATCCTTTTGGTCTGAGCATTGGTAGATATTTAAGTTCAAGATATATTGTCCCAAAATACCAGTTTTGGATACTTTCTTGAGCATTTTGAAAGTCTGGCAGCCGACTGTAAATGTCTCAATTTAAATTTTCTTTACTGGCTGTCTAATTTACATTCATGAGTCACAAATCCTAGTTTTATATACATGTATACTCCATTTTGAATGAAAGTTATTATTACATTACATTATTTATAAAATTTATGTAAATAATGTTAGTGAGCGAGAATGGCTGAAAACAAACCCATATTTTAATTACTGCTGGGCTTTATACCCATATTTACTCTTGCTTCTAGTACAGGATGTGTTGGCAGTAAACGAAAGAGGTAAAAAACAAGCCATGGAACATTCAAACTCGAGACATGAGCAATGAAAAAAAAAACATAACAAAAAATAAAATTAAAACACAAAAAACAAACCAGGAACATGAACAATTGGGAACTCCTAAAAAGATGACCTCATGTGCTAAAACGGTAAGCGGTTCCTGTTCATTGTACAGCTCAAGGCTACCAATGTTTTCATGATGAGAAAATTTAAGAATATAAACCAGATCAATATTAAAAGTGGTATGTCAATAACATGTGATAATTTATAGATATAATAAGGCCTACAAATGTGACAATCCCATCGTTTTTATAAATGTATAGTAATCTGTTCAGAAACCATAAAGATGTCCGATAAAGTTGTTAGATATACGAAAAATGTACATATGCCTCCGCATACCAATTGACTTAGACGAAATATAAAACACTTATAAATATGGTAAATTTGACAATCGTATAAACCAGGTAAATCGTGAGATGTAAGAATACATTAGTTTGATCAGGTTGCTCACCTGCAATAGGACCTATAACCAATGAACCAAAACCATGTTTAATCAGCATTATAATTACATAATGACTGACAGTTAGATATTGTCAAAATTGTCAAATTCAAATTATTCTGTTAAGATGGATAATACTGGCTATACGGGTAAATATCTGTTAATTCATTGTCATCTTTTGGAGGGAAAATTTGTAGAATTATTCATTTATACAACATTTCATTTTATTTCGGGTTAAAAGGTATTTACGTCCTACACAGCATATTAATGTTCTCATTTCATTTACTAACTAATATATTTATATAGAATATATACTGTGGATATAAACAGAGTTAAATCCGAGAGTTGGTAAATTAAAGCCAAAGGAGCAAGAGAAAACACACGTACTGATCACAAGTCAACCCGAATCCGGAGCAACGAGGTTAATTTCTAAATTATAAATCACAGGTCATTCCTGGATAAGCTCTCTAAGAACTGAACAAGAAAAATTTTATGCACTGCATCAGCTCGCCTCAAAAATTTAGACACGCATTTGTAAATGCATTTAATATGTTTAACTCGCCTTTTTACACAACATAGAGTTAATAGATTTTTTATTATTAAAAATTACACAGAACATTTTATTACTGCTGTTGTTCAACAGATTTCAGTGAATAACATTTGCTAAAAGGCCTGAAGTCCTGTTTGGAATATAAAGATGTCAAATGTGCGACGATTGTATACATCAGAAAGTACATTCTTCTTTTTAGAATATGCAGACCAAAACTAATAAATGTCTGGTTTATCCAAATATTTTTTTCTGTATCCGTAATAGAAAAAAGGAGGGATATGGTGTAAATATTCATGACACAAAAATCTCATATGTACAAGTAAATTCCAGGCAAAGGAACAGCGCTTTGATTGCTGTTCTTCATCTCAAAGTCACAGTGAGGCCTTCAACACGGAGTAAAAACTCGCACCTCACTGTAAGTTCAAGACGGCCTCTAGCACTGGTTTGAGCGGAATTCTTTGCTAGATGTCGAACATGTAAGAAACTCACCAGAGAACACATGCGAACTGTTATTAACCAACCAAGGACAATTAATACATACATGTACACGTATACGCAGTGATCAACGTGTAATACTCCTTTGCTCTGAAAGAGTTATATTACAAAGGCTTATTTTAAATTACATAAGGATTTTTTATCTTATACCCTATGATAAGAAGATCTATACAAGTTTTTGATCATACAGTTTAACCCATTCTACTGTATGGGTGTGAAATATGGGGTTCTTTTAACTGTTTTTCTTCTAAATTCAAAAAAAGTAATTACTGTACCAAAATATCTTCTAATCTGCTATGTGAAAAACTGCATATTAAATTCTGCAAAAGAATCACTGGTGTTCATAAATAGCTTCAAATTTTGCTGTTCTTTCTGAACTGTGTCGATTTCCATTGCACTTTGATGTTTAGAAAAATATGATTACAAATGTAACTGTTGGCAAAGACTCGAAAATCTTGACAAGTTTGTTCTTTTAAAAGATGCTTTTGAACATTCAAAAAGTTACATGAACAGAAGAAAATTAAACCTCATGGTATGGTTCAGTTCAAACAATATTACAGAACATACCAGACCTGATCATAAAACATGATAAGATTAATAAGAGCTACATCTGTAATTGTTTGAAAGATTTATATGTAGAATTGTGAAAAAATAACTCTATTAATATTTCTGAAGGAAAATTTCGAACATATTTAAAAATCCAATCAAATTTTGGTAGTGAAAATTATCTCAATATTATAAAAATAGGAGATGTGGCATGATTGTCCATGAGACAGCCACCCATCAAGTGATCGTAGAATTTTAACTTCTACA
>JAULBM010073605.1:0-10015 GCA_032357055.1 Geukensia granosissima | reverse complement strand
AAATATGGTAAATTTTAATCTGCAATATGTACATTTCATGTAGTAACATCTCATCTGTAGCCTTGGAAGTCCGCGATAAAAACACTGTCAAAGATATACTCAAGTTCAAACAAATTTGGAAGTCAAACCCGACGGTAGGGACAACTATTGAGTGCAATACGTTTCGAATTCGACCATCGCTAAAAGCCTTGGACAAATATTTAAGTTGGTATTCTCTGTTTTCCCGATAAATGGAGTAATGTCTCTCTTGCTGAAAAAAAGAATATATAATTTATGTCAGTAAGACACAAAAATATGCAATATCTATACTTACAAAAAAAATATGGAAATCATGCCAGTATGACACAATTCACTTCTTTTCTGGGTTGTTCACTGCATAATTTCTTGTTTAGCTGTTGCCTGTAGTTCCTTAGAAAATAGTGCCTTGCATTTCTTTTGCGATTTTTTTTTTCGATTGCAAATGCCTGACTATCACTTTATACAGTGTACACTATAATATCGGTTTGATTAAGTTTAATGTTAAGAAAATAATTAGGAAAAATAGTCATTAGAGAAAGAAATAGTCGTTTCAATTAAAATTTCTGTTTGTAATTATTTCATTAAAATTAATGGCAATTATTATATACTGCATGTATCGTAAAGTCCTTTGAAGTATTTTGGTAAACTGGAAATTGATTACAGATCGTCTCATTATTGGAGCACATTTCCTTACAGACGGATTATCATATTTCTCATAAATTCAAGTATGATATCTTAAAAGTACAGTTCGATAACAGATATGAATTACATATTTAAGCACCAATCAATTTCACAGACAAATACTCCATCAACTCTTTGTTAAGCTTGGAATATTTGGGATTGCCCGAAAATTGGAATCCACAGAATGTGCCGTCAGTATACACAGAACTTTACCATACTTTATGTTAATTAATACACAATATGGCTTCAAATTGTATACTATTTTCTTTTAATAGCGATACATCAGTGTCAACAAACAATTTCAAAATGTACCCTGATGCATGTATGTTGTTATTATCATTCAAAGAACTACTCTTTATTAGATTATTTCACTCGTCAACTGATTTTAACATATTATTGGTTTTTTTTCTTTTTTTGAGGGATGGGGATCGGGGGTGGAGTTTGCAGCATACCTTACAATGTTAGTCTTTTTAAGGCATGATTGATAGCTTGATGAAACTTCCTTTAAAATTTGGATAATACGTTTACTTCGTAAATTTTAAAATTAATTTTTTTTTAATTTTAACTAAATTCTCCTAGTGCCAGTTACGTCATTCAGTATTTAGCTTGAAATAAGTTTCATGTTACTAAAAGTAAGCATGGGGAACACATACCGCTGGAATGATATATGAAAAATAAAATACCGATACTAGACGGTAATCCAAACAAAGAAATCAGTAGTAGCATACAAAAGAAAACATACGAAAAACTGAAACAGAGCAACACCAGCCTATAAGTTCAAAACCAGTGGGCTTAATTTTGGTAAGCAACATGAATATTTCAAGGAGTTGCCTCTCATCAGAAGTTTAAGACTGTAGCGTGTAGGCCTGGCGTCTCACAGAAAGCTTACTGCATTTTCTCGGTTCTTTACCAGGTTACCCTGGGATTCAAAGTGATAAACATAAAACAGGGGATGGTAGCCAACTGAATTGGAAAATACAAAAATTTAATTAAGATTTCACTTGAATAACAACTCCTCGGGATATAACTTGCCGGTTAACGATTCTGTCACAATGCATGATATTCCTCTTGCACACAAAGGTGTCATATGGAACGTTCACTTAACCTAAAAACACATCAAGCACAGGGATCGAATATTAACTTAACCCATAAAACAGCCTTTCCATTACACGATGGAGTTGCCATGGGCACAGAGATTCTATATACACTTGCCTACAATGGCCTTATTACCTTAACTCTACAAAGTTACAAATGCACAACGACTGCATTATTATTCAAAGAACTACTCTTTATTAGATTATTTCACTCGTCAACTGATTTTAACATATTATTGGTTTTTTTTTCTTTTTTTGAGGGAGGAGGGTCGGGTGTTGGGTTTGCAGCATGCCTTACAATGTTAGTCTTTTTAAGGCATAATTGATAGCTTGATGAAACTTCTTTTAAAATCTTTAAAAATGTTTACTTCGCAAATCCTTAAATTAATGTTATTAATTTTAACTAAATTCTCCTAGTGCCAAAATGACAATTACATCATTCAGTATTTAGCTTGAAATGAGTTTCTTGTTACTTATTAAGGTAAGCATGGGAAACACATACCGCAGGAATGATACATGAAAAATAAAATACCGATACTAGACAGTAATCCAAAAATAGGAATCAGTAGTAGCATACAAAAAAAACATACGTAAAACTGAAACAGAGAATCACCAGCCTATAAGTTCAAAACCAGTGGGCTTAATTTTGGTAAGCAATATGAATATTTCAAGGAGTCGCCTTTCATCAGAAGTTTAAGACTGTAACGTTTAGGCCTGGCATCTCACAGAATGCTTCCCCCGAGGGCGGCCGGGGTTTAGAAATAGGTCGTTCGGTTTCTCCGCCCGCAGGTAGAGCCCCTGCTAAAGGGGCGTCCGTTAGTTCGAGGGGGATGTATAAATACTCGAACTCCCCAACTCAAAGGTTGTGCCGGGGAAAGAATAGACACCAGGTATCTCCGTCCTGGAGGCACTAGTCCTCTTAAAGGGGCGTACCTGATTGTGGTGGATGTATAAATTCACAATCCGTCCAGAGGTAGACGTTAAAACGCCCCGTGTTTAGGAAATGCAACGTCTTACGCACGTTAAAGACCACTTGTTGCAGCTCATTTGAGTCGTCAGTAGGCGGCCATTTTACATGACATTTAAAATGTTGCATGTTGAATTTTTATATTAAGTTTCCGTTTTGACTCCTGTTACTCAGACGCTCCTTTTTAGATAAACAGGAAATCCGACAAACATAATTTAACGTAGAAACAATGTATTAAGTGTATAGGTTAATTACGCAATTGCCTCTGATGAACAGATTCTCAAATACATAATAACTTAAAGTGTGCAAGTGATATTGGGGGTGAGATTTTATTCTTTTATAATGGAGGAAAAGGGACCTAATGCACCAGTACAAGGTAATTTTTTTGGTCAAAACATGCAAAGGACAAAACACTTCTCTTTACAATGGGAAAAAATAGAAGTATGCTGAAAACATGCACTGACCAACCCTTATGGTCCAGTATGTAAGGCATAAGACAAGACCTTTTTCAGTTCGATATCGAAACTAATTTTAATGAATTGTTTAGCAAAATATTGTGCACAAAATGGAGTAAATGACAAACGACAAATATGCTAGCAATAACGTTAACTCGTTATCAATCGTACATTTTTTAACTATGACTTAACTCTTAATTAGGACTTTAGATAGTATGAAAATGATCATTTTGCCCTCAGAAACCAGTTAACTTTCTTAGCAACCATTTATAGGGAAATTCCATTAAACAAGGTTATAGCAAGATGATTAGATGTAGGAAAAATAGGAAAAAGATGTGGGCTTTATCATAATCTTAATTTTATGCTATGGATCCGATATTATTGGCATATGAGCCATAAACCATTTGTTAAACACCAAAATCAAAAACAAATTGCTTATACCTTTTAAATTGAATGGATCAATTTAAGCTGTTAATTTGTAAAAAGTTAAGCATTATACGTGTCACAAAATAAGGTCAGGGTAATTATTAAAATGTAGAGACGCAATGAAAACTCTTAGCAACCAACTAAGTCAATTAGGATTTAAATAGAATTTTTTTTAATACTGGACATTTTATATTGTGCTTTATAACAGTAAATCTTATACGTATTCCTGAGAAGACATGATATATGTTCATTGAACAAATGAGATATCTTTTTTCGTGTTCTTGTGTTTAAGAAATACCTTATCAAAATAGTTTCTCAGAGATTTTAACCTTTTTTACGTGAAGCAGGGGATGTGTGTGATGGTTAACAGAAGACATTTTTTAAGTTCATCAGTCAATGCTGATAATATTAATTAGAAGCCTCGATTAACACTATGGGTGTATGTTACTTTTGTTTCAAATAAAATTTTTCATGAAAGCAATAATAATAAATGTAACGAAAGTGTAAACACTTGCATATTATTCTGTATATAGGGCATGCGTCGTATGCAAAACATTATATAAGGGGTGACCAAAATTAAGTACGTCCCAATAAAGATCCCAAAGGGCACATACGTGTGACAGCAGACTAAAAATTATACAGTATTTTCTTATTTTACAAAATATAACTTTTTTACATATCAAGTCAGCAAATCGTTCAACCTTTAGATTTTAAACTTTCAGAAGCATCTTGTTGAGATTGCCAAAAGCTAGGTGCTACTTTGTCATCACTTGGGTTCCATCGTTCATTAACTATTGCATGTTTTATCTTCTCCTCTAAAACCGTCAGCCCAAACTGGAATCTAACTTTAAAGGAAACATCTACTGAAGGTCTTTTTTCAAAGTTTGATCATTTTTCTTGATCGTAGAACAAATACCCGCCTTTGACTTGTCTTTTTTCTGATTGTCTGAAACTTAAAAAAATATGTGAGACGGTTTTGTAAAACGAACAAAATTTTACACAGAAATCACTTATGCAAGATATTAAACAAAGTTTATTTATTTTGTCCCCATTCAGAAAATTGATGTCATATATGCTTGTTTCTAAATGGCCGAAAATCCTTCTGCTCGGTAACCGCAGGGCCAATATTGGATATTTGATACGAGGCATCTGGATAAAGACCTGTATAAGATTTGTCCTGATTGGACTAAAAACTTTGCTAACATGGAAATTTTTTTCTGATTGCCTGAAACATAAAATTTCTTCTACACTAAATCCGCTTGACAAACGGAACAAGCATTTATGCAAAGTCCTGTATGAAGTTTCATTTCTTCCTGATTGGACAAAAACATGGCCGCCATCGATGATTCGTGTTTCTTATTGACTGATTCATACAGAAAATCTTTCCTGCCAAATAGAACAATATTTGAAAGGAAAAAGTTATGTAAGAACTTTTATGAAGTCTCCTCCTTCGTCCTGACTCGAGAAAAATATTACGACGTTCCCTTATTCTGATAGACTGAAATATAAATATTTGGTCTCCTCTTAAACGGATTGGCCTAATAGCTAAAGGTTGACATGAATCATCATCTGTGCAAACTTATCTGTGACATTTCCTTATTTCTTCTTGGTCAAACCTATGATTTTGATCAGTTGATATATACATATTTATTGTTTAAACTGCTTGGCAAAATGAAACAAAGTTTGACAGGAATCATCTTTACATAGTGCTTGTGTTAGCATTTTATCTTTCAGTTTGGTTTTAATTGGGCTTGCCTCTTTAGACTATGAACTTTTGTTTTTTCGCATAATTATTTACAATGGAATTAACATCATATTTCTACTTGATTACACTAAAACATGCCCCCGACCTTGGATGATTCTTATTTCCCGTTGACTGACCCTTTAAAAAGAGCTACCGAGAAACGTCTTATCCAAAAGGACGAATTGTTGACAGGAAAGATATCTGAGTTTATGATCTGTTGTTAAACAACAATCATCCATTAGTGGCCACAGGATTGTGAAATCTTCTAACGTTTAAAACGCAATATTGTAAATTCAACTTCCTTAAGGAGGAAGACAGAGGTTATCGGATATAACACTTATAAATTGTTAGTATGTATATGTCGACCGCATTTATAATTGTATGGTAATCATCTATCTAACACTGACTGATTTCATTCATGCTTAAAAGCTATGGTGAAAGTATAAATTTTACAATTATAATTGATTTACAGGTATTGCTTAAACATACGGTTGCCCCTTAATTGTAATTCATCACATTAAGCATCAATTTGGTCATTTCTTGATTTATTGCTCTTAAAAGTGTTACTGCATATAACGATATTCTTAAGTTCAGTGTAGTATACCCATGTGACAGATCAGAATTGCATAGTCCAAAGAGACAAAATTTGAAACAAACTTAAAGATAAAACGAAAACAAAAGGAACAAAGGCTTGGAACAACGAACTCCTTTACAAAACAGGATTGGGATCGGGGGCTCTAGAAGTGTAATTTTTCCCTGTCGTAGGTAATGCATTATTATATTAATTCTGAATGTGTCCTTTTCGGCTGTCAAGTTTAAATGGGAATCATAAGGTATAGTTTTATTTAAGGTTATGCTCAGCCCGCACAACAACAAAGCTATCCACCGCCCGGTCCACAAGGTTATCCTCCCACTGGGCCACCGGGATACTCCGCAGTGCCACAACAGGATTTCCCACAGGGACAACAACATACTACTACAGTGGTCTTAACACAGCCGCCTGTAGTGCTTAAACAACAGTTTCGTGAGGTTCCGGTACGAATACAGTGTCCGTCATGTCGGGCAGACGTGATGACAGCCACAACATTTGAAATTGGAATCCTAGTATGGCTACTTTTTGGAATCATGTGTATGACTGGGTATGTAAAATATGATTAAATAATATACACAACATATGAATCATAATTTTAACATTTTTTCGTGATTAGTTTACATATTACATGTAATGGTTTTATTTTTAGAACGGCAGTAATTTTAATCAACGTTGGCAAATCCTGTTCACTCGTGACACTGTAAAAACGATAGTGCTGTAGATAAGTATATCAATTCAACCTTAAAAATTTTGCATCGTTAAACAAAATATAAAACACATGGGATAGGAAATATCATACATGAACATCATTTTATAGAAACATTGGCTAAAAATTAGTAAATAGGAATAATCCGTTGAAATATACTGTTAAAGTAAATTAATTTTATTTATTCGTTTAAAGTCAGGCCTTCTAAAGAGAAAAGAGAAAAATATAGCTCAATCTTTTTGGTTTACTTTTTGCCTATGTAGATGGTGTTCTTTTATAATTAATTCTAAATTTGGTGATTATGTTAACCGCATCTATTCAATTGAACTTAAAATCAAGGATACTACAGAAAAAGAAAGGTCTTCTTCATACCTTGACTTACTCCTAGAAATTGACAGTGAGGTTGGGTTCAAAACAAAACAATACGACAAGAGAGATTACTTTGATTTCCCCGTTGAGAAAACGTTCTGATATTGTCTATCAATATTCCAGCCGCGCCTACATACGCAGTTTATATTTCTCAGATGATAGGCTAATCCAGGGAGTGTTTTCTATCAAGACTTTATTGAAAGAGGGTTGCTGCTGTCAATAAAGCTACTGTACTAAGGGTTTCTCAAGGAAATATTAAAATCGTCACTCCGGACATTTTTCGGTCGTAATCATGATTTGATTGACCGATACGCAATATCCATTTCGCAAATAACAATGAATATCTTCCCACTGTCGTGACAACAAATTAGTTCCTATTCCGGTTATGACTAACACCGATTGCGACTATACATCGGCTTTGTCCGGAACACTTGAACACCCTGGTATTGAAGTGTTCGTGTTACTATTTTTAGTTTTCAGTGTATTGTTGTGCGTACTATGTTGTTTTTCGTTTTTTTGTTGGCCTTGTCTGTCTTCAGATTTTACGATTTCTGTCTATCCCTTTGGTACCAGTATCTTCTAATTCCCTTTAAAGCCCAGTGTAGAATATCCATGTGAGAGATCAAAACACATAGTCTAAAGATACAAAACAAATTTGAAACTTACTTAAAGATTAAACAAATACAAAAAATCTAGGGCTTGTAATCCATGAACTCTTTTACAAAACAGGAATGAAATCAGATGCTAACCATCCACTCTCCCGCGCGCGGCACCGTCTTGCCAAATCATGATATACAATTCCTGATGGTCGAAAATCGTGTCTTATCACAAAAAGATTCTGCGAACTCTTGTGCATACAAGTGAAGGATATAGCTATAACATTGTTGTAAATTTTTTTTTTCATTACTTGAACTTACGTCTCTTTTCCTTGATTTTTAATTCGATATAATTATTGTTCAGATAGTTTTTGAGAATGCAATATGCTTTCCGGTAGGATTCTATTTATGACTTATTTTAATTTTATTTTCATCTTTGACAATGAGAACAAGAGAAAGGGTTTGGATCAAGCAAAACTAGTAGAAACCCAATGCATGCAATGAGACAATAAATGAATAATTATGTACAGTGTGAGCAAGGGCCGTTAAGGGTGCACGATAAAACAGTGTCCCAAATGACAGAGGACCTGTTGTCTTGATGTCCTTCCTCTTACCTGATTTGACATGAGCTTCATGGCGGGTATCCTGCAGGAAGCAGAGACTGCTTACTCTTCCGGAGCACCTGAGTCTACCGCCAGTTTTTTGGTGGGGTTCATGTTGTTCATTTGTTTTTTAGATTTTAGTGATGTGTTTTTGTCGTTTTGGTCTTGTCCTCGTTGTTTTCCGGAGTTTGTCAGTACTTTTTCATTTTCCCTTTTCCTCGAATATCCCCTTGGTATTTCTCGACACATTTTTAAAGACCGCCACTGAAAGAAAAACTCAGAAAAGTTTAGTCTTTTAACAGACCACTCAAAATGAGCTGTTACAATGGGTCCTTAATGTGGGTTAGAACTTGACATTTTCTAAATATGGGGCGTCTTTAACATCTTCTTCCGAACGAGTTCTGAATTTTTACATCCCCCGCAACCAGCTCAACCTTGGCAAGTGGAATTCGATTATTTATTTATCCCGCTCAAACGAACCTACCGCTCCTTAAAAGGTATTCTTCTTGCATGTGGATTAATCAAGAATGGCCTAATTCTACAACCTGCGGGACAATTTTGAGCGTATAAAAAGTCGTGTTTCATCCTTGGGAAGACTTCTAGATTTTTAACATTCGTTAGCAGTAGAATCAGATGTAACAGTCGTTCTGATATTTACTCCCCATTTTTGTCCTTTCTCACATTTGTTTACCAAATCACTGTTAGAAACATTTTAAAAATATGTTAAAACATCACTTGAAAACAATTCCAATTTTGTTGACAAGGCCCTGAAGGTAATGTTTATTAGGAAAAGTTAATTAATTGGTCCTCACTATAGTGCATTACCTATACGAGGAATAATATTTATCAATATTCGTGTAATAACAGACTTTTGTATGGAAAAACCGTTAAATGCTAAAAAGATCAATCTTCAACATCAATGACGTCATTTTTAAGAGTAATATTGTACTGAGTGCAATATCGTAGAATGTTGCACGATAACTTTTGGTTGCGTTTTACGTGGAATATAACGTTGTTTTGCAATAATTTTAATTTTAGCTGGTATCACAAATGTCGGTGGATTTGGTATTATAATTTTAGGAAAATCAATTATTTTTAATAAATAATTGTAAAAGGTCAAACTTTTTAGGAAGTTAATGTTAATTAAATTATCAATTAATGATTATCAGGAATAACAACAGTCTCTTAATATTTGTCCGGGGAAATATTTGAGCATGATAGTTCATGATGTTGAATAACTTAATGGTATTGAAGATTTCAATATAATTCCATAGACTCATTCTATGATCTGATGTTTTCCATCAACCAAATTAAGTTAAAACAATCCTTAAAACGAACCTTAAACAATAAAATTCGACATTTTTGCCTAATATGTTGAATTCATTGGAAAACTTTTTCAATAAATTTAACTAATGATTAGAATTTGTCTAAAAAATTAACTTGGAACTTTCTAAATTTTGAACTTTATAAATATTGAAAAAAAATTTTTTGAAGAGTGTTCAATCATTTCTGAAACATGTGAAAGCTATCTATAAGAGGAATTCATAACATGAATTTTTTAAGGTAGATTATATGTAACTAGACTCTGGTGTTCTGCCTAAACAGATGCATTCCCCCTCCCCACCCGGTAAAATAGGCATTAATACTGTGAGCAGAGCTCACTATATATACCCCCGCTTTACTAAATAAAAATAAAGCTAGTCTCCATCTGTATGGAGCATTCTGCTTACATATGACCCATTTGATTCTTGTGGAATGTTATTTT
>JAULBM010073594.1:0-10015 GCA_032357055.1 Geukensia granosissima | reverse complement strand
CATGTTTTTGTTGTGGACAGGAGGGTCACGTCAAATCAGGATGAAGAAATACAATTGACAAAAATGGAAACCTTTTAACTTCAAAGGGTCTATGACAAAAAATCACTCATAGGCAATCCCCCAGAAATCACGAAATGCCCAATTATAAGTCAGCGTCTTGTAGGAGATAGTAAAGAAATTGATGTCACTGTCAATAGCATAAGTACATTTGACCTTTTAGGCACTGGCTTAACCGTGACAACAATTAGTGGTTTTTTTATGAAGAACATTTATCGCATATCCAGATACATTCACTTAACAATATTTTCAATATTGAATATGCGGATGATAAAATCTTACCATATAATGGCTTTATTAAGATAGATATCGAAGTATCAGGCATACCGATTAATCAGAAACAGACACGTCTCGCTTTGATAGTTCCACAGAGTACATACAATACCAAGATACCTTTACTTATTGGAACATTGTTTTGTCATCTCAGTCCAATACTTATATGTGTCAGAAGAAAACGCCATTCCAAAAAATATTAGATTTTGAATACATTGTCGTACTTGTTAGCACTTATCCCTTTGTTGATCATAATACAATATAGATGGATTGTTTAGTTAGTCTTTCGTAGACAATATTTTTCTATGGTTCTTCACATGCAAAGATTACGACATCATTGTTAGTGCCAAAACCGACGACATAAACATTCCCAGAATAATCAACAGATAATCCAGCTGCAATTCCAGAATACGTTCATCTCTAAATTCTCATTGTGTTGCACCCAATTACAACATGTCACAGTATCGGAATTATAGTTTGTATGCTACATGTTCTTTTTAAACGGTGCTATGTGAGACTTAAAGAGCAAAAATATTTCACTGTCAGATTCTGTTTTGTTTATTAAATTTAATAGTTTGATTCCTTTCCCTTTTGCACAGTATATAAATGTATTGTCCTTGGCTGTTATATCACAGTTGTTAATGTCTACTTGTACGTTTTACTTACTTTTCTTTGTTTAATGTCAACTATCCGTATTTTGTTCCCACTACCAGAGGTTACAGAAACAATATTGGCTTCCTTCATCTTTGTCATATCGTATGTACCGTGTCTATGACTCATTTCCAAGTCAATAGATCCATCGGTATTCATTACCTTTATATGGTTATTTGAGTCATAACTAGAAAACCTTTCTACCATCATGTTACATATAACAACCTCTTACATTCATCTTATTAGTATCATGGTTTTCACTTATTGCACTGTCCAGTCGATTTGTGAAACAATTTTTTTCAGAATGTGGTAAAAGCATGAAACTTGGCAGATTTGTTGCTTAGGTCCTACCAATCACTTTTAGCTTTAGACCCAACTTCGAAATTGAAGATGGTGGATATAGCGGCCTTTTGTTTGCTGCATTTGACATGTGATATACTAGCCTTTTTGTATCAAATCTAGGAGAAATTAGGACTGTTTGTGCTGAATAGCTTTCAGAGAGTCCGGTGATACATCATTCATTGAGGTTTAAAGCAGCGTTTACGAATTTAAAATACACAAGATTATCATCAGTATTACAGTCGATTTGTGTAGATTGTTTTAGAAAAATTGCTTAAAATGTGGTAAAAGCATGAAATTTGGAGACAGGATAGTTCAGATCATTTGCAACATTTTATCCTATTTCGTAACTCAAATATTTGCGGAAATGGCGGCCATTTTGAAAATGGCTTTCTAAAATTTCAATAACTTAAAAAAAGATACATATACAGAATTTAATTTGAAGCTATACTGTCATGAACCTTTGCATATATAAGATATGATTCTAATAAATAGACTTCTGTTCAGTATTTGTATCAACATTATTAACATAACATGGCGGCCATCTTGAAAAATATTCAACAAGTTTTAATCAGAATATTTCACAGTCTGATGTCAACTGATATACAATATATTGCTGCATTGGTACTACATTTCAGGAGACCTAGGAAAAGTAATTCATAAACCAATGTCACTAGGTATATTGACATTATTCTTTATCACATTGTCAACCGCATTTACACAAAGCATTGCGGTTTATTGCTACTTTTACGCAATTACATCGACCTCTATCGAATTTTATTAGTTCCGCACATGACTATGAAGCTTGTTGCAGCGATGTCAAAAATTGTTCCCAAGTCCATCGTTGCTCCGCGTTCAACCTCAACAACCGGGTGTCGGTGATTCTTATAGTTTGTCAAGAGCCTGTCTCCAACAATGTCATGCTTGATAAGCATCTCTCTTTATGTGTTATTGTAAAGCAGAAGAACTAAGTGGTATATTGTAAATTGATCGTCCTTTCCTCGTGAACAAATCATTTCTTGCTGCATCAACATGCAAGCTCTCACTGCTTCTGTCATACAGTTAATGGAAAAAAGCTCAATGTTTTCCACATGCACTGATAAAATTTTTACAATGTTTTAGTTCAAGAAGTTGAACTCATCAGTCACTTTATTAAAAGTTGACCATGTTTTCCACGCAGTTTTCTTTGAAATGCTTACAAAATAATGGCACTTGGTCACAATCACTAAACGCATGAAAGAAAAAAAGAGCTCAAGATCTGTATAAACCAGATTGGACAGCAATCTTATGTACATTTATTTTTTTTTACATTAAAGCGATAGGCTTGAAATATCTAGTTGGTTTACTGATTAAGCAATCACAACGAAGTCAGTGTAAACAGTTCTAATTATAATTCTTTGAATTCCATCGTAAGCATGCAACAACATCCGAGTATCCGCCTATCATGATTACATGGGGAAAGTTTACTTGACCGGTCTAATTAATTGGTATAAATTTCCTACCTATGGTTAAAATTACTGTATTCTGATAACCAGAGGTAAGTTTTAAAAGCAATTCTGCTAGATAAGAAAACAATTCCGTCTCACTAATGCCAGGTCTGTGATGGTGGCCTTGATGGGTTATTTCGTCGTGAGAACATAGCTGCCTCCCCTCTCTCAATTTGGTAAGATGAGACTTGGTTCCAAGTCAGACTTGTTGGTATCCCCAGAGAAAGTGTCCGAATCTAAAACTGAGTGTCCTGATTTAGATGTAATTATCTTAGATGGTGCTGCTATTGTTAATATGCTGAAACCAAGACTTTGTACAATATTTGAGGAGTTCTCGAAGCAGATTTTTTCCCCTATATTGACAATAGGTTGAATTTATGTTGAATTGGATGAATATCGTCAAGACAGTCAAAAGACAACATCTCGAGCAAACATGGCTAAGTCATTCGAAGACAAGTGCAGTCAAATTAAAACCATCCTGGGAATTATGAATCTTCTCGGAAGATTGACGATTATAAGATAGAATTGTTTGCTTATCTATTCTTACCTCAGGTTATCAGAAAACAGTAAATTCAACCATGGGTAAGGAAATAGTATGCAATAAACCACATAAAGAAACCAGTAAACTTTCGCCATGTTATATGAAGATATGGATACTTGGATGTTGTTGCATGCAGCAGATTTGACTAACGATGGAATTCAAAGAATCATGATTAGAAATGACAACACTGAATTTGTTGTGATTGCTATGAAATTTTAAGCCTCTGGTTCATTGTTGAAGGCCATAATGGGACCTGTTGAAGTTAAAATTCTACTGTCACTTGGTGGGTGGCTGTCTCATGGACAATCATGCCACATCTATTTTTATATACTGAACAACAGCTATTGTTAATTTTCCAAAAATAATTCTTGTTCACCACAACTGAGAGTAAATGAATTGAGTTTTTTGTATTGTTGAAGAAAAATATCTGGATCAATGAATATAATATACCAAAAAAATCAAGGAAATTGTGAATAGATCCTTATCCAACAGAAGAATGACTTGAAGGATCTTTTGTGATATAAAAATGCAATACTTTCTGTTTACATTGATAGTGTTAATTTATTAGAGGTTTGTAATTATGTTAACATCTAAGATAAGGAAATAATTAATAACATTTGTTTATTCTGCATATTGAGGGGAGTTGATATTGCATTAAGATTATGGTGGGTAAAGTGATTTATTGATTAGATCCTTATAACGAATCTACATGATAGTTAATAGGAAATAGACCCCTTTTACCTGGCTTGCTGCAGTGCATTCCTGTTTAAAACATTTGCCAATTTGCAACTTCTGTGTGGATAATGTTAATACTGATGACACAATGCTGGTGACATCACATTTAATTGTTCTTTGACGTCATTTTTGTGGGAATGTTTTTTATTTTCCACCCAAAGTAGATGATGAGGCATGTCTGAATAAATTATCAACAGGGTCTATAGCAGTAATATTTACCATATGCACAATTTTTTATTTGGGGCAATTAAGAGCTTTTCACAAGGAAGGGTATTCTATCCTTGTGGGACCTCTAGATTTGTAAATTCCCTCTGTTTATCTTATGGTTAGAGTGAAGTCTCTTGACATTTAGCCCATATCTTTCCATTTTCATATGATAAAAAGGAAAAGAAATGAAAGTGTTATTTAATAATGTTTTTAAATAGTCACCAACATTTAATCATGTACATGTATCAGAATTAGTAACACCAGTTATTTAAGGATGCTTACTACTCTGTCTAAAAATATCAAGGTATTGGAATGGTTGTGACAGCTTTTTTTATTAACGTATGTTTCACTGAACTGTGTCTCTCATGTTTTGGCTTTATTTCTTAAAGCAATAATAAAATCTAAAAAGGAAATTAAGAATGAGATATAACCATTTTACTGGCAATAGAATTTAGAGTTGGAAGTATCACAAGTGTCATTGTTTGTCCTGTGCTCATGTGAAAATTGCTGATTTTTGTGCAAAATTGAAGTTCTGACATCTAAATGTTTGCATTTCTGGTACCGGGAAGATTATTTTTCCTGGCACTACGCATAAATATATGCCAATAGATATTAAACCTATCAAGATATTTTACATTTTCTAAAATTCACAAATCCTGAAAGCAAAAATTTATATATTTTTTAATCAACTACATGTAAATCAAAGAATGATAACTTTTGCAATGGTTGTTTTCATGTACATTCTGTAAAATTTTTAACCCAAAAGTACGCAGCTGAAACAGCAAACTAAGATATAAAAATAGAAGATGTGGCATGATTGTTCATGAGACAGCAATCCACCAAATAACCATTAATTTAAACTTCTAAAGGCTGGTTATGTATACAGGAACAGTCCCTGACTTCAAAAACAATATTAAGTTCGTGGGTTTTGATACTCTATCATGATTTTGATATGGAATGGTAATTAAATAACTAGTCTTTGACTGATGTTGACTGTCAGAATGAATAGTTGTGTATGTATTTAAACTTACCTGTACACAGTAGCCTTCTAAAATTCTTTGTAAATGCCAAGTCAAATTGTTTTTTTTTTCAGAAGAACATTACAAATAGTACATGTGTAATAATTGAATGTTCATTTTCTGTATTTACAGGTCGTCCTTAGATTCAGCAGAGCAAGATATAGAACATTTGGAAGCTAAGCTAGAACGTGTAAGTTATCAAAGTATGAAAATACAGTTGTTATTTAATCTGAACCCAAAGTCTGAAACTTCATCAGTTCAAGAAGTAACCAAACAGTAAGAAAGACATACAGGGAAACCAAAACTTCAAAAAATACACCAAAAAACATGAACAAAGAAGAAACTTTGTTAACATATAAAATATAGAACCAGATTTTTCATCTGCTTCAAAATGTTATTATAAATATATTATTAAAATCTAATAATCAAATTACATGTAAAAACTCTAAACATGTTAGATAATTTATAAACAAAAATATCTCATAAATTTATGTATTTCCAATGAGAAAGGTATTTGTTGCTGCTCTGCTAAACACAAATCATTTAGGAGAAAGAGCAAAGACTGGTCAACCCAGAGTCAGAATAATGTGTTTTGGTATAAAAGTGGCAAGTCTTCCTATGATTGTTAAAAATATGGCTCAGCATGTCTGTATAGTACAAAGCAGGGTTCATTCATTATCAATCAACATTAATATGCTCTTTTCCTTAATAAGCATGAAATATGTGCTGTTGGATGTTAAGCACCATTCAATCAATCATTCACTCAGTCCAATGAGAAAGGAGAAAAGAATCTATTGGTTTTATATATAAGTATATTATATTTAGAAATGTTTTGTTCACTATTAAAGAAAAGTTACCCAAAGGGCAAACTGAATATTTTATCATGATAAAATGTCCTTTATTCTATATTTCAATACATTTTAATTGAAAGTATTGTTTTGGCTAAAAATGAATTGCACAACTCATAAGCTTTCAGCCTAATGTGCTTTTATGATTGGTATGCTTTCTATTATTCATAATTTTTTATCAGATAATTCATAGATAATAAAGATAAAGAAACCAGCAATGTATAGAATTTATTTTTCAGCTGGTTAAAGTTTGCAATATTATGATAGAAACAGGGAAGACATTCAAGAAAGCTAGCAGGTATGTGCTTCACGGGACACAGTATATATTACTCTCTATTTTAAATGAGTGTTTTATCTTCAAGTATGAGAAAGGACAGATACAAAGTAGAGTTAAAGGAGACCCACCACATGTCAAAAGGATAGCCTGCTGAAAGTTCAAATTGTAGGTCTCCACATGATCTTCAACAAAAGTCGAAATTTTTTTCTATGGCAAACTCAAAATCACTCAAAAAGTGACAAACCTTGCCAAGACTTAGATTTTAGACTTGCAACAAGTTCTTATTGTATTGAAGTGTGATTTCCAGGAAACTTTTATTTTTTATAAGAATAATAATAAATTACTTGCCAAACTTCCAAGATATTTATGAATATAATAATTAAAAGGAGAACAAGAACTATCCAGTTGTAGCATATATTGACACAGGCAGTGTTAAAGTTTTTTTTTTTTTTATCCAAACCTTCTACATGGCCAAATTCACATATCCTGACTTGTGACAGGCACAAGTAACTTGCTGTGGGGTAAAACTAGTTTTGTTGAATCGCAAGTGTCCCACAAACCACATTGCCAAGATCAAATATCCTGGCTTGAGACAGACACATTCAATGTGTAAGGGTGAGTCTTAATTTGTTGAATTCAAACTGTCCTATCTGTAATGACTGTATGGTCCTAGGTAAAGATACAGTTAACATGGCTAAAAACTTAATAAAAAGCATTCAATTTAATAAGAAAAGTACCAGAAAAATAATGATATTAAAATTATTTACAAAAGAGTGACAATTTTACAGTGAAAGCTCTGAAAGCAAGCCCATTTTGTTTTTCTGGGAGATGAAGTAACACATGGAGAAATCAAACACAGTATTTCTATAGAGGTTAAGCACTGTATCGTCTAATTGTAAAATCAAACAAGTTACAATAAGGAGGTAGGGATACTGAATACAGATGTAAAATCAAACAAGTTACGATAAGGAGGTAGGGATACTGAATACAGATTTTTATTGTAAAAAAATTGTTTGACAGATAGTAGATTAAATATAACATGATAATATATATATATATCTATTTTATTTCTATGGCAATTCAACTATTTGTATGTTATAATTTAATAGTGATGTAGAAGTTAGTAATAGGTGTATGATATTAATTGAATATATAAAATTTACAGTGATTTTGTAGTGGATTGCATGATTAATTGAATATTCTATATTTTCAGTGATTTTGTAGTAGGTGTGCGAGATTTAGCTGCATATTTCAAAACAGATGATTTGTTAAATGTAAGTATTATTGAAAATCAATCAATATTTAATTATAATGTTCCCATCCATTTTACAAAGATATAAGTATTTGTTAAATTTGTTTCTAATTCCACATACAAGTAGACTACATTTGAGTAGAGAAAATTTTGAAGGGTTTTTTTTTAGCCTTCAAATTCATAGGTCCTGCAAAAAGCACATAGCTGACTTGTTTTTGTAATGGCTTTGAAAATGTTGAAATCCAGCCACATACATGTATCATACCTACAGTTGAATATGCTTGTTTGGAATCATTTCTATTCCGTCTACCGGTTCCACCTTCTTCATGTCATTATGACGAAAATGTTAGGCAGACAGCTTCCAGTGCTCGTGTCAGTTACATCAGATTTGCGTGTAAAATGTCAAAGAACTCCTTTCCAAATTAAAGAACAAAGAAAAGTATTCAGCTAACGTATTTTAAAAATTGTAAGTTGAGGACCGTGTATACATCACATGTCAAATAATATAAAGTGTGGATAATAGTTGCCAGGCATATAGAATCTTACATTCCAGCAAAGTCACATGGTCTGGGAGACGAAAATTCAAAAATGTTGACGGAATAGAAATGATTTGAAACAACCGTATTATATATACCTCAACACACTGTTTCAGTCCTGAGAGAGCTGCATAGTGAAGTGCTGTATTCATATCCTGAAAGTAAAGGCAAATATTACATGTATAATTTCAAACAATTGTAGGATAATTGTCAATCTATAATTTTGGAATATGAATCATATTTTGACAAATTTCTGGCATTTTTCATCAATGTCTTTCTTCAAAGAGCTTTAATCGATATTAGAGAGCAAACATGTAGAATTTATAGCATAAACAGTTATACTTATGTCTTTTTTTAATATCTGAAAGAGCTCTCAAAAATTTTAAAGCCACATGTTTTAGTCTGTTACTAGATTTTGTGGGGGAATTGGATGTCTCAAATACCACATTGCACTTTTGCAATGATTACAACTGAACAAATCGACAGCTGCCCTTAAAAATTGATGACACTTAAGAATAATTGATTTCTGCACAATTATACACATAATTTGACATTATATTGAACATTACTTTGCAGAATTTTGGGGTCAAAATCCATATTTATATAAACTTTTGGAGGGCAAACTTTGTATTATAGCATTTTAAACATAAATTAAGCCATCTGCATTGAGATTCTTAGTAGACTATAACAGACTGATAGTGAAATACCCAGCCCGTTTTGCAGAACATTGATGATAAAAAATGGGTTAAATTCTCCGTACGTGGATTCCCCCTACCAACTGGACTGGTCAATTGTACAAATATGGTTTATCCTAATTGGGTAATATAAAATATTAACCCATGTCATGAACTTAAACCTCTGGTTTTAGTTGAAAACATGTTTCAGCAGACACAAAAAAGTGGACAATTATTGTAATCTTCTTCGTGCCAGGCATGAAAATATTCATTGCCAAATTTGTGCTAATCAAAATACTCCAAGCTTTGTCTGCATATTTATGAACAAAGAAAGTGAGAAAATATAAAAAAAAAATTTTATTTAAATTCTGAAGAGTATAATATCAAATTGATTTGTTTTAATTAAAATGCACAAATTTATAATTATATATTGGTTTTACTATAGTAAAATTTTGTTATCTCAACTTTTTGCCGTATGGTAGAACTAGTTCTGAATTTCTAACATTTTCCTGAAGTAATTCATGTAATTTTTAGATTGGGGCAAAATTGCGTGATTTTTTGTTTGGAAGGAGAAAAATTGCATTTCAAAGGTAACGTATCAGTTCTGCAGCTGGTAAATAAGCAAACTGCAGAAATTTGATTGATCAACCATATTGAAAATTTCCTTTGAGTAAAGTTTTAGTTTAAGATATCGATTCTGTGCAGTATTTTTCTTTAAAATTTCTTTTTTTTTAGCTATTATTATTGATCGCATTTACATCTGTACATGTAAATTAGATGTCCACTTGCTGGCCAAAATGTGATGGACTGGTTTATTATCCTTTTATGGATGAAATTATAGGTGTGAAAGCTACAAGTAGCTTTTTAAGGGTTTTCGTCAATTACAGTTTAAAAAATCATAGTTGAAGTGTTGAATAACGCAAAACGTTTGTCTTATGCTTATGTCAGAAACATTGTCTGGGAACTTCAAAACTTGTCTCAGTTCTTAAGAAAATTGCTCAGGTATTATTTTCTACGATTTACACACAGTTAAAACCATATGAAACTAGACGTGGATAGTAGAGCCCCACATATTCGTAAACGGAATGTCTGTTTTAGGATACTAAAACAGATGTCTCC
>JAULBM010073583.1:0-10015 GCA_032357055.1 Geukensia granosissima | reverse complement strand
AATGTACATATACTGAGTATATCACAGCAAATATAAATGATATTATGTACATATACTGAGTATATCACAGCAAATATAAATGATTATTTATATTATCACCATCGTTGTTATTATTATCATTATTTATACTGAAATGCACTTTAAGCAAAAGTGTTAATACTGTATACATTGTACATGCTGTTTCACGGAAGAAAGTATTAAATGTTAAAGTATAACTCTCTGATTAAAATATTCTACAGTTGAGTCGATCACTACTGCCCTAGGTTATCTTTGGCTTTTTATGTTATTGTGCTATATTATTTCAAGTTTGTTAGACTTTCCTTTTGTAATTGTGTCATAACCAATGTTTTTAAACAATAAATATTTCGTATTTCGTATAATTCTTTCAGAGGTGATTCAACTTACTGTATATAGATCTGTTCTCTTATAAAGAATAATTCACCAAACTCTTCATATTCTGTTGTTGAAAAATAAAAACATCAAAATGAAAGTAAAAATCAAACTCACCACGCTATTCATGCGAAATTTCGTAAAAATATTAGTAATGAAAACTTAAACGGTTCCGTTGGTAACAGATCTCTTGCAGAAACTTCCAATCCATCTCTGGAAAAAAGAGATAGCTTCTCTAGTTGACCTAACACAGTTTTGATAGAAGCATTAGCCATGTTTCATATACACGTGAGAAGCCACGTGTGTATTGTAAACAAATTTATTGATGTCTAACCTAACAATTTTTAAATACCAGATACGAGATATGTTACGTATGATCAACAATAAACTTATATCATTTCATACGTTCTTGTAAGTTCACAAAGGGGAAGTTACTATATATTTACTGCTTTTAATAAGTTATTAATAACACAAATAATAAATATAATTAATAACATTATTTAAATAAATATATTCACTATGTAAATAATATCAGTCAAGATTTTATTAATGTACATTAATTAACAAGTATATTAGTACTTAAATGGGATAGCCCCCGTGCACCCTCACATCTCTATGGGACCAACCTACTTTTTGTCGCCTAAGGCACCCCGTTAATGAAAAAAAAAACATGTCAACATAAAAAGTTTTGGAACGCATCTGTGCTTTAAGGGCCTCTTTATTGTCTTAAAGGATATTTTTCACGATTTAGCTTTAAGCTATTCTTTATTATAAGAAATATAAAAATGCAGATAAATATGTTAATTAATGTACATTAAAGTAGACATGTAGGATATCATTAAAATGTCTATAATTTGCCTTTTCGTAACATGTCTACTGTTGATAATTTAGGCTACGAAAAGAAAGTAATGACAATATAGTAGCCAAACCCCAACAGATATTTAACAAAAAAAAAATTCTAGTTTTTGTCTGTCAACTATCATTTCTTTGCCTATCCAGATTTTTGGATGGAGCTCGATATATATATGTTTAGTTTGTTGTGTTTAATTGCCATCATATTATTTTTTTCCCGTAATGGCGTTGAAATGATAAAAAACCCGCTTTGAAAATTGCAGAATTTTCCCATGTTCTCAACATTTTGAATATGCATGACATCTGAGTTTTTATTTCGCTATAAACAGATGTTAATTAAGTAAAGGTAGATACAAGGCATATAATAGGCCAAATATGTGAATAATAAAGTGATTTTGATTAGCAATTCGCTGGAAAATATAACCCCTACCCTAATTTATTTGAAATAAGATGCCAAACCCATGTGAGAAAAAGGAACAATAAAATTCGCTTAAAATAATGTGAATTACCTTTCAATTATACTGTTAAGCATAACTTTGCATGTTAAAACCATTGTATTTCGAATTTTGACCTTTATCTGAGAAAAATGGGTGAGTTACAGATTTCATATTTCTGTTAAATTTAAATTTTAGCGTTTTTTTTATAAAGATTAAGATGTTTCTATTGTTGAAATAAAATTTTTGACATATAATATATTTAATAATATATATTTGAGTCCAATGTTTCATTCAGTAAGTGATAAGCAATCTTCGCGAAAATAGTTCCTCTACCCCTTATTTTAATTGAACTGCCAAAATACAAACCATGTGCGAAAATATACAATAATTTTTGCTTTTTGTGTTTGGAGAACTCCACGCTCTCAGCACGTTAAAGACCCCTTTGCAACATTAAACATATAAAAAATATTAATATCAGTTTGATGCACCGAATAGCTAGTTTGTTCATTGACAAACCGACAGCAGTGCTCGAAGTCAAAATGTTGGAAATCCGATTAAAATACAATGAAAATAATTAAGCAAAAGCATCAGAACCACAAAAATCTAAACAAACAGGTGCCAAAACTATGCTAAGGATTAGCATAAGCTTGTAATGAGTGGTCGTCGGTGGCTAGTTGCTAAGGCTAAATTTACTGCCCTTGCCCCAAAAAGTCCCAATTTGGCCTCCCATGGCTAGAAAATATCCCGGTCATGACCTCCATTCCCATTTATTTTTTGTTGTTTGATAACTTGTTCTTGTCCTGAATATCCATGATATAGTTGTACCTGGACGTTAAGCAACAACCAATCAATCCACCAATCATCACTTACAGCATGCTAACTTAGAAATGGTTTAATTTTTGGCCCATTATATTGGATATTTTATACAATCAACATTTGGTCCTAATAAAATATCACACTCCGATAGACTTGATTCAAATCAACTATATGTATTGCAGTCTTGAAAAAAACTGCAGCAAGAACGAATTATTAGAGCAAGTGGACGTACTATATCATTAAATATTCTCCTTTGTCTTAAAACGTAGAGTTAAAATACATTTCAAAATAAAACATCAAGTTGAATTAGTTATACAAGCAACGAGGCAGAAGATATTAAGTAAATGGAGAATGAGGTCAAGACACATCTCCATATTCTGATCTAATAACGTTAAAATTTGTTAAGTCAGGCATTGATTGGTTATTTTGAAAGGAAAAATGTGTACCAACAAAAAAGTAGAGTTAACAATTAATATTCGCCTATAACTGTTTTGACAAGACAAACATTCAGTCTACGATGCTGTGAAATTCAGAATAAGAATACGTCTGACCAACTGCAGGAAAATCCCGAAAAACGGAATGTTTATGTAAATTGGAAAGCTAATAAGTGAGCATGTTTTTCTGGAGCACCTGACGATACTTCTGTTTTGTGAATGAGCTTGTGAAATCAGAGATTTTTTTTTTCTGTTTCGACCTTTTGTCTGATTGTCTGTTTCATTTTACTCTTATTCCCGTTATGACCGTGCGTGATACCTTCGACAATACAAGAAAATAGTAAGCGATGACTTCAGGTGAGCACCGGTGGATCCGTCTTAAACTGTTGCTTGTTGAAAAAATGTAACGGTCAACAAGTTTATAATCAGGTTTAGATAAGAATACCTATGTGAAAGATCCAAATTTACAGTGCAGAAAACAGCAGAGACCAGACTCGAGAGGAAGTGAGATAAAACCGAAGGGTCAGTCTCTAGGTAAAGTCGCCTCCTCTCGAGTCTGGTCGCTGATTTTTTTGGACTATAAATTTTAGATCTCACACATATGTAATCTAATCTAGACGTAAATATAAACTTGTTGACCGTTGTATTTTTCAACAAGCTAAATTTTAATACGGATTAACCGGTACTCGCCAAACCATCACCTGCTATTTTCTTGGATATTTTATCGAAGGTACCGCCTACAAGTGACTAAAGCGAAGGGATAATTAAATCAAATACGAAAAGACTATTTATAGACTCTACAGTAGCACTCGATTACTAATAGACGGAAGAACAAAGGAGAAGTTCGAAAATGAACAGTACGGAAAATCAAAAGTAAAATCCGACTTCGATCTTTGTTTTAACCTATAGGAAAAATTAAGATATATTAAGAAAACTTCAGCAAATGTAGTTCATATTAACTTTTTTCAGTGGACGTTTGCGTGTGAAATAAAGAAATGATAAAATTGTACTTTATTGACGAATAAGCAACTCTGCTCCCATTAACAATCTAGTAATCTCACAAAAAGTGGTTGCCGTGTCCATGAATGGTATCATATACAGTTGAAGCATTTTTCTTGCCAGGTTGCTGCTGTTTTGATTGCTTTTTGGTTTCCCGGTATGTGAAGTCCTTTTTCACATTTGCTTCGCTCACATTTTTAATAGATTGAACAGGAAAGTCGTAAGGAAAACTACCGGAAAACGCGCGATGTTTAGATAGTGTGTCACTACTTAGATCTATCGAAACGTTTTTATCCTCATTCATGCTTTTAATATCCGTTTGGTTACTAATTGTTGATAAAGTTTTATGGTTGTTTTCAGTGCCACCAACACAAGATCTCTGTGGGACATATGCATTGGGATAAGCAATTTCAGAATCCTTACAATGCTGATCAGTTGTAGGAAGTTGACCAAAAGTGTCAGGGGTAAATGTAGGTAGTTTTAGATATTTCGTTTCGTTTACGTTTGATGTTTGTAAGGCAATTTCTACATCATATTCATCAAAAGACTTGACCGGTGATTTGGAATATTTTCGATTCTGACGTCCTAATGTGTCTTCATGATAAAAGTCATTGACCTCTTTGACTTGATCATGCAAGTTGAAATATTCTCTATTTGGCAAGGTGCGAACATCTTTATCAGTTTTACGATCGTTATTTATTGGTTTGAAATAAGAATCTGCATTCTTCAACATAGGGCTGCAAATTAAGTCATTAACCAAGCCTTGTTGACTGTTGTTTCTTATTTGAAATTCTCTAGTAGAAGCAATATGTTTTTCATCTACCGAAATATGCTTATTTGTGTTGAATTGGGTTTGTGGTCTATCATTCTTTGCATTATTTAGGTCTATCTCTGTATATGAAACCTTATCAACGTTTTCTCTTCCTTGCTTCTTTGTGTCCCTTTCATAATAAACACCAGCGTCTACTATTCTTTGAGGAGATATTCCATTTAATTCTGCCTTTTCGTCCTTCTCGTTTCTGACTCTGGCCACTTCTTTCTTGTACAATTTGTCTTGAGAGTTACAATGATTTAAATAGTATTCCGATCCCTGGTCAGTGCGAGGATGAACAGCAAGTATATCTGAACTTGCAATAACTGCAGTTGCAATGCCTTTCTTGACAGCTTTTTCTTTACTATCGTGTTTTTCATCACTTCCCAGATTCCGATTGTGTTTACCAGTGTCATTGTTAAAGTTATGTGACCTTGAAGGAGAATTATTCACTGACTTTGTGATTTTTGTTTCCTTGTAATTATTTTCATAATCATGTCCCATTTTTTTAATGTTTGCATTCCTGCTGTTGGTGTTGTTATCCATGATAATATGTGTGTTGTCGTTTGCAGACTTATCTTTCTGACTATTGATTCTATTGTTATCCTGGTTACTGTTATTGTTAAATGTTTTGTTATTTTCAAGAAAAAAATCATGTACATTTATATATTGAAAGGAATCGTTTGGTGCTTCCACAGAATTTACATCTTTAACATGAAGACTTTTTTTGTCACGTGGACTCATGTCAATATTTTGGTCATAGGACCCGACATTTCGAAGGGATTTGTCCCTTTCATGTATCGTTTCCAATTTGTGATGGCGTTTCTTATTATAATCAGCTGTCTTTAATTTGTCAGGTGAAAAAACCCTATCGTTGTGATTTCTTTTGCCTCGGGCCTCGGTCATTTTGACGTGAAATTCATTGCTCTTTCTATCAAACTTTCTGGGCTCATCAGAGCTTCCATTTGGTGTTTCTCCCTTGACGCCCATTGTAATTGTAATTTGGTTTTTAGAATGAACATCAGACGTTGTTTTGTCAGGAAAAGACATTCTTCTTTCAACTGTTTTGTCTCCCTGTTCGATTTCTAGATCATTTCGGTGATTTTCATTGTGAAATTCAGAACTATTTAAAGGGTATTTTGATCTTAAGTCAGTATAAGAATTACCTGGAGCTGTTCCTGAAGTTATTTCATTTTCAAAATAATTACCATTTTCTTGTCTGCATTTATCACCATTTTCTGGTTCTGATTGTGGTCATTAGCGTCAGCGCTAGAGGTATGTGACTCATTGGAAGCAACTAACAGCACATTTGTGATTTTTGTTTTCTTAGTTTTATTTCCCCTGTATTGACCGGCTTCATGAATATCTCCATTTGTTCTAATGGTGTAATTGCTGTCGCTTATATCATTGGATAAACTAATTTCCTCAGTAAGACTTTTACAGTTGACAGAACTATGCATGTATCTTTGCTTATTTGATTTGCTTTCTTCCTTCACATGATTTTCTTCTTTGTTATTTTTAAAGTCAATCTTATTGGAAGAGTCAACAACAACAGATCGGTTAGAATTTGTCATGTCTGCCTTATGAAATACACCCTGTGTACCAAGAACTATTTCATTAGATTTATTCCTTTTTACTTCATGCTTGGTGTGAAATCGGTTTTCATCTGCTTCACGTTCCATAGAATTTTTATAACTGGTTGTTTCTTCACTTCCACTTTGAAATTATTTTCCTTTTGGTTTGTTGGCCATGTTTTCTTCCCGGTAACGTGTTTCTCGCCATTTTTGTGCTGATGGATTGAGTAGTCGTTTTTAATGTCGACATTCGGTATGGACTTGCCGGCATTGGAAGCAATTATTGAAGAATATATCTCAGACTTGTAGTTGTTGTTACTTGTGTTCTTTTCTTTGGAACCATGACTTACAGTTGGCGCCTTAGTTTGAGATGAACCTCCTGTAATTTGCTGATTTTTAGACATAACATAGATCACTTTGGTATTACTAGATTTGTGTTCAGACGACACATTTTGCTGTTTTGTGACATCATTGAACGAATCCTTTCGCAGTAAGGTTTTGACACGGTCACGCGCAAGAGCACCTTCTGAATCTGAAAGCAGATCCACATTGTGATTCGACCGAGCGTGCAAATCACCAATATAATATCTTGAATCTGCTTTTACTGGCTTTTTCTGTCTTGTCCGTGTCGTTTTACTCCTAAACTGGTGAACTTGTTTTGATGAGCAATTAAAATTAGGGTTTACATTATTGTTATAATGTATTTCTTGGTCTTCTTTCCTTATACCTGGTCTTGTGTTTCTCTTTAAAGACATAAAAACAATATTATCCATCTTTTTAAACGCTTGTCCAATTTTCGTTCCAATAGAATCATCCGAGTCAGTAGACGAGCATTGATCATTGCGTGTATTTTTTCTATTATGTATCAAATAAACAGCTGGCTTCACACAGAAACTAATACAAACCATTATTTGTGTAATAGTATAAAATCCTTTCCAAGTATTAGAATGGAAACTATCGTAAAATAAAAGGACAAAATGGGGAATCCAGCAACAGTGCATCAGAAGCCATATAACAAACACGGTTAACGCAAGATGAAAATCTTCATAAATATTTTCTTGAAAACTTATTAGACCAGTTTTTGTAAAGGATGAAAATTTAATTTTCGCTGCTAAAAAGCTGTTAGAAATTGAAGCAACAGTTTTCGTAGCAGAAGTGATTCCATTTCGAATAGTTTTATCGCTTTTTGGTGCATAACCAGTGCCTACTTCCGAACTGTTTCGATTCATCTGGAGATTGTTACTTTTTCCTTCCCCTGATTGGGTTTTGGACTTCTCTGTTTGTTTGTTATCAGTGCTTATTTCATTCTGTTTCATTCGTTTAATTCCAGATTCAAATATACAAAGAAATGTGAAAATCCCAATTATAAATGTAATTCCAAGTCCAACAGAAAATATTCCGACAAGATAAAACAAACTTTCACTCATCCTGACGACACAGGCCGCCTGGTAGGAATTGAACGAAATTTCAACCCAGCCTGACACAGGAATGACCGCTATCAACAGGCTAGTAATCCAAAATACGACCGATAGTGCAATACTTTTTCCCTTTGGTTCGAACAATATTTGATAAAATCTTTCATTTCTGATTTTGACGAATCGTTCAATGCAAAGAACGTAAGTTAATGTAAGATTAGAAAGATAAATAAAAGTAAATGCAACTCCTTGAGTGATACAGATGTAACTAGTAAGTTGCCATGACGACATAATTGCCACTATAAAAATTGGAATTAAAATTAATCCACATGACAATAAATCCAAAATGACGAACTGGATAATAAAGTAATGGAACGGATAGTATCTCCTGCATGTCTTATGTAGTTTAACCAATAACCAGACATTTAGAATGATACACAGCACAGACGAAATAATGGCTACTGCTGCAAGACTATATGGCAATAGCTGACTGTCTACCCAAGTTGAGAAAGTGATTGCCATCGCTTACATTAGTTTGCGGTGCTTAACAGTTCGTTAACCATATTCCTCATTGTAATGTGTAATGGAATCCTCAATTCAAGAATAACTTGTAATAATCGAAACGTTGACTACTTCCTTGATAAATGGCTCCAAAATGCATGTTTGCAGATATTAAATTAAGATTGTTGGGGTCGAAAACAACAATAGCAAAGGCAATACTAATACTTTATAAACCAAATATTCACAGACGTCAGAAAAATATTTCTATCCTCGTGCATAATTTCAAATACATTAAGCTTGTCTTATACCTAAATTCTTTGTGAAAACAAAAAATTAATAACACAAACTGAATGGAAAGCTATGAATCCTCTTAAACATTTTGTACATTTAACTAATATTATGTTCAGTATGCAGCACATTATTATTGAAATATTAATTAAATTATTGGAAAAATAACTGTAGACAAAATATTAGAATATTTTCTTAAAATTTATTTCAAAATTAATATTAATAAATTTTTAAATTATTCAACATATCAAATTAACTTTTGAAATAAATTCTATTAAACAAATCGACTCAAATATATGCTTTTGTGATGGTACTGTCTGATAAATTCAGGAATTGTGCTACTACAGAATTCGTAATGATTTAATATTTGTTTTTCAGTCTTCTTTTGACTGTCATGTATGTCATGAAAGAGACATGCATGCACAGGGACAATAATTCAATTTGATCCTATATATCAGGTCAAAGTCAGCCAACCTTAAAGCTGAAAATTTTCCCAAATAGTGATAAATAGATATATAATAATGTACTGTTTTGTTATTGCTCGACTTGTAAACAGGCCCGGGCTTTTATTGCAAACAAGGTAGACTGCTAAACGTTCCTTTAATGCTCTCTTGGCGGAGTAAACTGTGGTACCTATCATGGTAAATTATCTTTAATGTATTGAACACCACTAATATTTTCATGAGAATATGAAATATCATATCTCATCATTGGACGTTTACCAGACAAGATACACTGAACATTTTACAGAAACATCTTTTGTTACTGTGTACCACAAATAAACTTTGATCATTTCTCATTGCAAAACAACACTGTTCAATGACCAATTAATGATTTCACTGAAAATTGCTTCGACCTGAGTACTTCTTTTACTATGATTGGAACATGGATTTCCAATGCTGCTGATAGAAATTTCACCTACAAACACAAAACAAAAATACTTACGCAACTAGTATTCTAATCTTTATGTTGATTTGTGAGACAGGGGATGTTAACCCTTCCGGAGAAACTGGTCCCACTCCTGTTTTGTAAAGGAGTTCGTGGAACCACCGCCTTTGTTCCTTTGGTTTCCGTTTTATCTCTAAGTTAGTTACGACTTTGTCTTGTCTCTTTAGACTATACACTTTTGATCTCTCTCATGGGTATTCTACGCTGGACTTTTGTTGTAACCTTATGCTATGTTGTTGATCTTTAAAAGATATGTATATTATATATATTTGTATGTATACAATATTTCCATTTATACTGTAAAATCTGTGCCAGTGACACCACAGTACATCGATCTTTATATATCTATTTTCTTCCTTTTACAGGAACCAGCCTAAAAGGTGAGCTTTTAGGGTAATAATTCTTATTTTATGCCAATAACTCAGGTGCTTCGCAAGCGCAGCAGGATACGACCGCAGCATGTTGACATGTGGAAGGTGAACAAATGAACCTTTGGGTAAGTGTGGACACAGTATTTTGTTGGACACAATAATATGCTGGACACAGTAAA
>JAULBM010073562.1:0-10015 GCA_032357055.1 Geukensia granosissima | reverse complement strand
GACCCGTAATTCATTCAGGTTTTGACATTTCGGTTGTCGCTGATTGATTTTACGACCGATAAAGTCCCATACATGTTGATCAAGTTCATGTACGGTGACATGGAGGGCCATGGAAATGTTTCAATGGACTCTGCTTCAATAAAGTCCCTTACAATATTAATCCGGGCTCGATGCGGCCGAGCGTTGTCATCTTGGAACACTCGTCTGTCTGCAAGTGCATAATTCGCAAAATGAGGCAAAACATGGCTGTCCAAGATGTCATCTCGGTACTTTTGGCCATTCAGGGTTCCGCCAATAACCTGTAACGGATGCTTACAGTCATTTGAAAAGCAACCCCACACGGTTACGCCACCGCCATATGCAGTAATTCCATGAAAGTTGTACTGTTCAGTGCGGTATTCCGTTCTCTCCAAACACGCATTCGACCGTCCACAGGCTTTAACAGGAGCCGGCTTTCATTTGAGCAATGAATTCGCTTCCAACTCCGTAGGTTCCAGTGACGATGGAGACTAGACCACTGTAGGCGTGCCTGACGGTGTCTACGAGTTAATTCTGTGCGTTTAACTGGTCTACAAGCACGCAAACGAAAACTTTGCTGCCTGCGAACAAGTTCTTACTCTTTTGCGACCACCAATCGGCCACTTACCTCTAAATTGCACTGCCGTTGAATATGGCTGTAATCTAGCTTGACGATTAAGGAAACGGTCTTCTTTAGGGGTGTTTTACGGGGTCGACCGGATCTTTGGCGGTCTTTGACGGTGCCTGTGTGTCTATGGAGTGCTAAAAGTCTGCTAATCACAGAATTGTTCACTCCAAAAATGGCTGCTATTCAGCGATTACTTATGCCGGCGCTATTCATGCCAGGCGCTTGCCAGCGTTCGGTGATACTCAATTTTCGTCTTACTATTTCAAAAAGCTTTTTCAAATAACCATTAAAGGAAAGATGTACGTTTAATCAGTCAAAACAATTTTGTGTTAAATTTGAAAGCATTATTTGGGCAAAACAGGTTTTGAGACCTGATTTAGATGTTCAATGAGATATCGATTGACACCTTACCTGTATTTTACATAAAGGTAATGATGGTGAATTTTTTATGTACATGTATTAAATGTTTACTAAACTGCCTTATTAGAAAAATATATTGGAAAATACTTTGGGGATGCTTAACTTTTGGCGGACTGTATAGTTGTCCGGGTTCTAACCCAGGTCAACCCACTGCTCATTTAGACAGATCTGGACCAAATTGACAAAACACAAAACATAAATAATTCAGACTACAGTTTCAAATAATTCCCAGCTTCTACCAAAAAGAAATTACGAACGATACATTATTGGAAATTCAGTTCAAATATTTTTCTTATATAGGCGCAACTGGTTATTAATGTGGTCACATGAATTCAATTTTAAATTGTCTTATAAGTGGTTAATAAATATAAATGGTTTGTTGATCGTAAAGGTAACTCACAACAAATTCCATATACAGTTTTAACACTATTTACAAAAATATTTTCTCAATTTATCGTAGTTAAATACATAAAATACGATTTCTATTATACAATTCAATCTTCGAAAAATATTCAGTTTGGTTCTGTATTAATAAGGATAGCTGGACACCAAGCCAATGCGTTTGCAGTTAACAAGGCTTTCTTCATTCAGCTGGGTGGATTTGATACTGGAATGAAAGTATGGGGATGCGATATGATGGAATTAATGTTTAAGGTAAAGTTGGTACAGTTCTAAGGTAATAATGTTCAGATTTCAGTTGATATATATTATTATTATATAAAACTTTGGTCTGTTCAGTTTAACTGTAATGTTAAAAAATTTTGATTGCAAGCATTCCATGTGATAGATGTTTAGATTTTAACGTATTTAACATACAATCATTGATGAATAGCATATTTCTATTTTGCAATATAAAGTATGTCATGTGTGGTGGTGATATGGAACAGATACCATGTTCACATGTTGGGCATGTATACAGGAGTTCTGTAATATGGGGTAAAGAATTAAAAGAAGCTGGCATATCAAATTGTTACAGGGTTGCAGAGGTTTGGATGGATGAATACAAACATATGGTTTTTCAACGACTTGGAAATTATACGGTACTTGTGCTTTTTCTTTTACTGAAATGTTAATGCCTTCGTGCGAAATGTAAAACACAGCTGTAGAATAATTATAATGTAGAACAGGAGAGGTAGCTAAGTGGATAGGGATCGACTGGAAAAAGTTTGCACGTATTTCATTGAAAATACATAAAACTTGAAAAGTTTGTATTATACAAAATTGTATCACATACTTGCTAAAATTGACAAAAATGCATGAATAGAATTATATATATTTTGAAATCATGTTTCAAGTGAAGTCATTGTAAAATCAAGCTGTGTTTCCCGCTTTCATATTGATTTTAGCCGTTTTACATTTAACCATTCTCCTACAGCAAAAATACGTTATTACAAAATATTAAATATTTGTGATAGTATTTATGTTTGGTAACATAAAAATGCTTGATAACTTCAGATTTAAAAAATGGTCTTAAATAGTTACAAACAGGTGACGTTTCCAACAGAAGGTCAATTAGAGAGAAGAACCGTTGCAAACCATTCAAATATTTCCTAGATCATATTAGAGAAATCGTACACTTGTATGTACCACTAAATCTAAAGGCCACCGGGGCTGTAAGTAAATAATATTTAATATTCATTGTAAACTGAATACATAAAAAACCATTTTTAGATTAGGTCTATTGTCGTGTTTTATGAATCGTTTCACATTTTGTATTTTTGGAGCTTTTTACAGGCATGGATTCCGGTTCAATATCAGAGGCCGTAATGGGACCTATAGAAGTTTAAATTCGATTGTCATTTTGTGGATGGCTGTCTATGCATCTCCTACTTTTATCGTTCCCTATTCGCATAATTGATATACCGAGCACCTTGTCTAATTCCCGACAAGACCTTTAACAGTAATATAGTTGAAGACATGTTTTTGATGAATTCGATTAAAGCGATATTCGATTAAATAATAAATATTTTGTGATCATAACGAAGCATGGACAAGTTCAACATCTGTTTTAAAAGTTGTTTGTTAATCTCATGCAATAAATTATTTTCATTAAAACTGTAGAAACGAACCAGTAATATTAAATAAACAACTAGCAAGTCACTATTGTTATGTTCACATGGGAATATTTTGCTTACGGAAGGTTATTGAGTTGAAAAAACAGATTTATAGGAGATAAACATCTTTTGTTTACATAAATAATAATTACTGTCAGCGCAGTTCACTTCAGAAATCGGCTTTTTTCAATTTTATCGTATTTCAAGCTGTTTATGATTGACCATTCTTAATAAAATTATCAGTCTCACTTAGTCGTAGATAAATCATAAATAAGTGTGCAAATTTATTCGATGGTTTCTTAAAATTTGGGTGAGATGCATTGTCTATGGGATTTTGCATGGAGAAGGGAGATAACTCATTTTGGCGGATTTTCTTAAATTAGCCATAATTGGCCCCTTTTATGTCACAAGATCAAATTTTTTGGTTGTTTTATGATCAGATAAATATAATTCACCGTTAAACACCACAATTAATATAATACAATCATTTTTAAAAAAATTTGATTTTTAATGCATCAAAAATTGACTACAGAAAACTTCCCATTCAAATCACTTTTTCACCAATAGTAAAAAAATCTGTTAAGGAAGAAAAAAATATTTTACACTAAAAATTACGACAAACCTAGATACATTTTCAGTAAAAGGTATGCCACCTACATCCCATTTGAAAATCTTCAAAATTGTAAAAAGCCGATTTCCAAAGTGAGCTGTGCTGACAGTAGATGAGATTAAATGCTTATGATCGACTTTGACGTTCAATTGAAGCAATTACCAGTTTATTCGTTACTGCAGTTCTTATCTTTTATTTTGTATTAAATATTTTCTTGTTTATTAAAGATTTTAAGACAAGGGAGCAACTTTTGTTTATCCAAGCATTCTGATTTAGTTTTAGAAAAATGTTACTGGACCGGATATTATCAGGTAATTTTTCAACATGTGTGGCTTTCAGAGTTATACATTCAATAAAACAAAAACGCATTTACATGTACACTATAATTAATGAAATATTTCTGTTCTTTGATTTGTCTGCATTTCAGAGGGTTAACGTCATTTCAAAGATATATGAATTCAACATAGCATAAACAACCGGTACCAAAGTTTATGATCAATTGCTAAACACCACAAATAATGCAAAATTTCCAAAAGTTACTTGCGTCTGTAAACAAATTAGTATAGCTTGAAATTTTGTTGTGTCACTTCTTACAACGAAAATAACTGGAAATAACTGGGTCATATGTACGACCACAAACAAAGATATTTTCGATAGCGCATGTGTAGTACATAGGGCTTTGAAAAACCCAAGTCTACCCAATGGGTCACGAAATACAACAGGACTAATACATACCTGACATCTGACAAACACCAAAATCAACACTCGTACATTTGCAGACAATTTCAAATATGTTAATATATAGTTTTTGTCATATTGTCTGCACATGTGGGAGTCTTAATTGTGGTGTTAAAAGCTTAATTAATTACTCTATGTACAATATAAAGCTGATAGATCAATCCAAGCAATCATATAACAAGAGGATGATCCGAACGACTGTGGTTTCCAGTGCCGTCATTAGACTTCTTCTTTCCTGATTGATAACCTAAAAGAGAAATTAAGCCTTATGTACCAATTATTCAATGAAATCAAAACATCAAGAGACGTGGACTTTCCGGAAAAAGCAGATATTTCAATTTAAAACTTAACACGGAAACTGAGAAACATTTATATATCTGGATAACATGGACTGGACCCCAAAGTCTCCTGTTTTAATGCAGTATTCGTCATTTTTACGCCAATAGATAATCGAATGAGAAACTATGAAAAGTGTTTTTCTAAAAGGCGAAGGCCAATTGTCCATGTTTTCGATGCACATGGGCTCCTAGACATCTTATCACCATATCCGTTTAGTACTAGAAATTACATCAAACAGTTTTACTATTTTTATCACTTGTTCGAATTTAAAAGAATCATTCAAACATATCCTTTTTGTCACAACAGTATCAATAAGAAATGAATAAATATGGCCTTCATATATTGCAGTAACATCATACATATGTATTTGAGGTTATTCTAATATTTTCAAACCTTTTACTCAAGTCCAGTGTAGAATACCTATGCAAGAGATCCAAAGTGCACACTCCAAAGAGACATGACAGATTCAAAGTAAAAAGAAAAAGGCTTGGACTCCGCGAACTCCTTAAAAAACAGGAGTATGATCAGCTTACAAATGATACAACCAAAGGCGACCATAAAATCCAAGGAGGTGCGACTTCAACCTTGATTAGACGCACTTGTTTTGTAAAGTACGCGACGACAGAAATGCTCTCTTAAGAAAATTCTTAGACTTGGAACAGGCAAGAATACTGTCACGTAAAAACTAAATTCTTTCTTCCGAGTGTAATATTGGTTTTTTTCTTACAGTTCTGGGAATGGTCGAAGGATAATGAAATTCGACAGGGAATTAACTGCATGGTACCATCAGAAAATTATGGTGTTGGTGTACAACCATGTAAGATTGGCAAATTGGTTCAATGGGAATATCGTTTGGTATGTTGTTAGCTGTCTCTTTTCTCTAACGTTACAAATGTAACGTAACTTGATAATACATGTTGGAATTTGATAAAAACATTTTTAAAAACTTTAAATCATATTTTAAAAAGGCAAATACTTGTCTAATTTTCCCAGAATTTTACCTCTTATGACGTTCGAAAGGTAGGACAATAACAGTCATTTAAAAAAAGGTTCCAAAACTTCGAAATTAAACATTACGACATTCGAATTCTAACTATGCATTATTCCAATCTAAATTTTTAATCTTTAAATAAAAATTTTAAATGAGACTATCGCCTTCTACTAAAAATAAATAAATTTGAACGTATTTTAACATACTATCCCTTTTAAAATAAATTCAATGATACCAAAGGGGCAGACAGAAAACAGACAAGACCAATTAAACTGGTGCTAATAAAGATACTCTTTCTTGAGGTAATGAAGGTCTGCAGGGCAAAATTAAGCTTTAGTAGTTGCCAATTTTATTAGCAAACATGCTGCTGGTTTCTTGTTAGTCCCCGTGGGAATTTACCAGTAGGTTTCAGCTCTGACACGACGTGCTGGTGATGTATTTATATCTTTGAATTTACACTCACTTTAAGATTGAGTTTGAAAAATGAAATATCAGTCAATCAGTTACCTGAATTTCTTACGAAAGCCATGTTAGTTGTCCGATTGAAATGAAATTAGGAATTTTGCCGGTTCAAAATTATCACAAGTTGGATTTTGGTCTTTTTACATTTATAATCGTTTTTAATTTTCTGTTCGATTTCCGTTAGTTTTTTATTCAGATGTGCTGATTAAATTCAATTTCAATCCATGATATCTTTATTTTATTTTTACACAATCAGTAACAAACATAGAATCTAGGCCCGGTCAATCAAGAGTACTCGATTCGAAGTAAACAATGAACAGATAGAGGCTACTGTTGCAAAACCCTGTCCTGTGCCCTTTTAGCTCACCTTGCCTTTAAGATCATGTACATGTTAGTTTTTCTCATCCCCTGGCGTCCGTCATCCGTCAACAATTCACATTTAAATCAAATCTTCTCCTCTGAAACCACTGAGCCAAAATGAACCAAACTTTGATGAATGGTCCTTGGATCCTGGGTCTGGATCGGCCAACCAATATGGCGCCGTTACTAAAACAGAAAAAAGTCTGTAGTGTCTATAAAGATCTTCTGCTCCAAAATTTTCAATCCAATTTATGCCAAACTTTGGTGGAAAAGTCTTTTGGTGATCTTCTTTCAAAATTTTATCCGATGACCCCACCAGCCAACCACGTTGGCAAAACTGTGGTTGAATGGTTTTAGGGAGGTCCTTTTCAGAAATATATTTAACGACCCCACCTTCTTTCAATGATGGCCACTCCAGTCGAACTTAATTTAACATAGAACCCTAAGGGAAACTCATCAAAAATTTTCTCGCCTGCAAATACTTGCTTTATTGGAACCAAACTTTGGTTAAATGGTCCTTAGGTTGGTCTATTTCAGAATTGTACCCGATGAAACAACCCACCAACCATCTTGGCTGCCTCAGCTAAACGTATTCAAATTTAGGACTCCATAATATTTTCATTTAAAATCTTTTGTCTAAAGCAGCTTGCTCTATTGGAGCCAAAAGTTAAATAAAATGGTTTCAATGTCAACTTTTTCTTGACAAATGTATTTCATGTGAGCTATTACGGGCTCCGATTATGGTTATATTTAATTTCTGTTTTGCAGGACAACACATTGTATAACGCAAAAACTGATAGCTGTCTGACGGCAATTGGTAAAAGTGTAAAACTTATTCAGTGCAATAGAAAGATTGAACAGGTTTGGATTTGGAACAGGACTTAAACATTAGATAACAAAACACTACGGTCATACTTCATGCAAACATGTGAACAGCAGCTCAGAGAGCAAATTCCTTTGTTTAGTTAACAGATAACTGTGCGACTGCCGTTACGCATTTGAATGTTGATTGTGACATATTGATTATTTTCACTGTAAATTGTTTCCGATTTTTATATTTGTTAAATATTTCTAATATTTAATTGTTTACAATAAAATTTCTTTCGTCGCTATAGTTTTCATGTACCGGCGGTGGCGGTGTCTTTACAGGGTTTAATTTCAAAGATAGATTTAAGTCCAGTGTCGAATACCCATGCGAGAGATCATAAGTGCATAGTCCAAAGAGACAAGACAAATTTTAAACAAACTAAAAGATAAAACGTAAACAAAAGAAACAAAAGCTTTGAACCACGAACTCCTTTACAAAACAAGAGTGGGATCAGGTACTCAAGCGTCCACTGTCTTGCGCGCAGCATCCGTCGAGGAGTCCTAAATGTCAAAACAGTGTCAAAGCAGGATGTCAAAATCGTGAGTGTCAATTTGTGCCAATCCGGAAGGAACGAGTAGCAAAGACAGGAAAAGATAACATTTCATTTGAAATTTTATCCCCGAGGGTATTCGCCAGCCCAGTTGTCGGACTTGTTTGACATGAAATTTAGCAAACATTGTTTTACAGAAATTTAAAGTAAAATTTAAAGTTCTAAAGCACTGAAAATACGGTACGGAAAGGCCACAAAATTTATAGCATTGGTAGTTTTCCCTGCCGTCGGATTTGGCTTCTCATTTCGTTCTGTTTGTATTGGAGTGTTTGGATCTTACGTTTTGGTTCTTATGCTACTGATGAGAGGTTACTCCTTGAAATGTATATATAGCATTCTAAAATTATCCATATTTATTCAATCTTGGTAATTTTGAATATATAATACATGAATAATTTTCTTAAAAAATTTCAATTATTAATCATTTTTCTTGAAAAAATTTAGTTATGAAACTTAAATCAGGATGCAGTTCACTGTTGAAATACCAAAAGCTATATATGAATTATTCTTATCATCTGTCATGGTGTTTGATGATCAAATTTATATATCATGTTACAAGTGCGCTTTAGTATTTCATCAGGAAAAATAGTTTCATGTAATTTTGAATAAAGTATTACTAACATTGAATAAGGTTGATATCCACTACGAAACTATTTGCCATTTTTTTTTCTACTACAAAACACGTAAAATATCCACTACGAAACAGAAGTCGTTCCTTCGTTTCTAAAGTGTTGTCTAATCTCAATAGGAGACCATCAAATACGATAGGATGTGCGTTAAAAATCAGTTTCGTAGTGGACAAAATGCCCACTACAAAACAGTATGTAAATCATGAAAAAATCTTTTAAAGAGTATTTAAAGATTGCACTTTTAGTTTACAAACAGTTTTATATTGTAGGCATTCAAAACATCTTTTGGAATTTTATTTTATACAGGTTGATTTTTTCATCTTTTTAAGTCTGAAGTTCACATTTTATTGAAAATAGCCAAACTAAGTTTGTTTTGAGTTACGCAGAGTATTTGCTACGGGGATTTCAATGAGCATATAACACTGTTGTAGAGATCATTGTGTAGGTATATAATGTACTGAAGTTGCTCTCTGGAAAAACGGTTGTTGAGATGAACATCTGTTATAGTTGATTTGGGCTTTAACAGTGAAAAAGAGAATTTTCCCCCGTAACGTAAGAAATATATTTAATTTAAAATTCAAAAGATGCAGAATTAATTTGAAAATGCATGCAATGATATATTATAACATCTGCAACTTTACTTCAATAGAAAGAAAAAATGATACGTTATCCTTTCGAGACGAAAATTCCATGATAACTGTCGCCAAAGGCTGACCGAGCGGATGATTTCTTTTTTTAGCCTTACGCGAAAAAATTAGCCAAAAAAAAACTAGACACGGTGAACTAGAAGTTGTATTCTTAAAATAAATAATTTATTATGTAGGTTTGTGAATTCCACAAGTCACAAAAATCAAAGTGTCAAATTGCCTGCATATGTCAGTGAAATATTAATCTACATAATAAATAACAAAACAGTAATGCCAATTCAGGACAAAAATAACGTTGGGCTTAAAATAGTCTTTACAATTTCAGTGAGAAGTGTGTCACCGCATTTACCGTCACAAGAAAACAAATCACAATGAAATAATTTAGCACAAATGATTTAACAATGTGAAATAATTATTTAACTTTCCAAAAATATCCAAAGTTGATCAAATCTAAAGAAAACAAGTCGGGAGATAAGAAACACGTCTTATCTCTGGGAAAGCAAATATGGATCTACAAAATCTTGTTGACAAACTGTCAAGCAACGTCACCGGGGACCTGGGTGGCCTAGTGGTCTAGGTAGTTGATTTAAACTTACCTGAACAGATCACTGTAACCTATCACCAATACGGCGTGAGTTCGCGCCTGGGTTTGTACCATACAAAAAACGGGTTGCGTTTAACTCGCATCGCACGTGATAAGG